>JAIKVD010000763.1:0-15216 GCA_024679075.1 Phytophthora uliginosa
AGGCCAAAGCTCTATAGAAAGTTGCAGGTTTCTTGGCAAATAGATTTATATCCTCTCACTCACTTTTGCCTAATATCATTGG
The DNA here is from genome assembly GCA_024679075.1 of Phytophthora uliginosa. Classification (NCBI taxonomy): domain Eukaryota; phylum Oomycota; class Peronosporomycetes; order Peronosporales; family Peronosporaceae; genus Phytophthora; species Phytophthora uliginosa. Next base: position 83 of record JAIKVD010000763.1, read on the forward strand.
TTGTTCTGGAGAGTGCACTAATGCGGTCAAGTGCACTAAACTGGCAAATTCCCTTATGGACGGCATTTAGCGATTGACGCGGTCGCCGCCACCGGCTTTCTGTTCCCTGTAACATGGTTGCTTCACGTTCCTTGGTCACAATGGCGATACAGGTAGTGTTGTTGGTGGAGACTTGGCGCTGCACTGCCGTCGCTCAAGCTCACGTTTGACATCCAGCGCCCCAGTATGACGGTGCGTGGTGCCACCACCTTCGACGTCTTAGTCACACCAGTCGTGACCGGAGACAGCGTCAATTTCAATGGAAAACTATCTGTCGAGCAGAACGGCGCCATGCACAACTTCTTCCTCGTCGACAGCGTGTCGTACCACGAAGTCATCAACGGCTCAACCAGAGTTACCACTTGCCAGACCGCGGAGTTTATTCCAGACGTGTCCGACGTGGTTAACGCCATCGCTTCCGCTACTGCTGTCTCCAGTCTCTCTACGAACCAAACGATCTCCTGCACAAATGGAAAATGGCTCGGCACTACGTTCGCCGGGGAATCTTACGTCTTGTGCTCCAGGCCTGACGACGTCAACTTCACGGTGTACGGTGAGGACCTGAGCGTCTCATTCGAGTATTTGTCAGAGAATGTGGAAGTGGTCAAGCCATTGGCCGCCCCAAGCAATTGCGATTCTTTGACGGGCGGATCGGTGGCGCGTTCGGCTTTGGACAAGATTTACGGTAAGGCTCTATCCGGCTCACACCGTAGACTCAAGGAGGAGGCTAAAACAGCGTTCCTCACTAGTCCTACGTGCACGTGCCAAAGCAAGCCTCGTCCGTGCCTTTTCTTTCATGGCATGGACGTCGAGAAGGACGGCGGCATCATCGACGACTACCCATTCTTTGGGAAGGTCAAGCAGCACGCGCCGTGCTGCTCGTCCTTCAGCTTCGCGATTCTGAACACGGTGGACTACGAGTGGTACAACGAGACGCTACTGGAGAAAGCTTGCAATGCTGCCATGAGTGTCAGTACCGGGTCGACGGACAGCGAGTCAGCAGTGATCAACAATCTCATCGTTATCGCCCACTCAATGGGCAACAACATGTTTGCGAGCGCGCTGGCGACTGGCAAGTGTTCAATTGGCAGCAATGTGGACTGGGTCGATCTGAGTGGGCCCGTGAAGGGCAGCATGGGCTCGGATTTCATGCACGATATTTGCGACGGTGACGATGAAGGTTCTCCCGACATGTTGTCAAAGCTGGGCGACCTGATCGGCCAGTGCCCTGGAAGCACGACTCGACGATCTCTTGTGTACGATGGCGGTAAGTACTGTGATGAAAAGATGTCAGCTCGGTACGCGGCAGCACTGGATATCCACGAGAAGCACGTGACTGCAAGTATGTGCGGCACGACGTACAATGGTCTTTTCTCGAAAGAGTACGCGGGTTTGTTGGCGGGAGGCTTGATCATCCCTCACCATTCGTCCAAGAACGATGGAGTGGTAAGGTTTTGGTCATCTTTTTGTTGGGCTGATGGCGCTCTGCGCTTCTTAGCTAAAAAAAATGTTGTGTTTGATGCTATTGCCAGGTGGAGTTTAAGAGCTGTATCGGCAACTTGGACGCGTCGTTGTTTGAGTCCTCGTACTCAAGCACTTGGTACGCTGCAAAGTTGAACCATGCAGACACGACATTCCACGACGGCGAAAGGGCGGCTCAAAAACCTTTGAAGTGGTTTGAATGCTTGCTTTGAAAAAGGCCGTGAGATCCGCACAAAGGCCGATAGGTGATGAACATTAATAGAATACTGGTACATGTAGAAGTGTCGATACAGGTTCTCGCAAACGTGATGCGTGCTACCTGTACCCCCATACGACTAAGTAAAGAAAGAATGACATATTCTACCTCGGCTTGAAACGCTGAAGCTTCATGAGTACAGTATGTCCAAGTGGTAATCATTGCTCGCGAACTCAGTCATAAACAAAAACCCGCGGTCTGGTCTCAAAAATAAAGTACAAATTTGCAGACGGCGTGAGATGCCAGGCACCACCAGCAACGCTGACATGCATGCAAATTTCATGGGCCACAGGCTACTCTACCTACTTGCCTCCCTAGCTTCTGTCTGAGACGATAGAAATATAAAGGCATTGAGTATTAATACACGTACTGGTACATGTGCTGCCAACAGGATCCGACGACGACAATGAGAAGTTGTCATAGCTCGTCGTCAGCGATGGCAAGGAGCCGCAGGTTATGCCATCCTGGCCATCCGATGAACCGTGAGTAATAGCGTGTAGCAGGGCAACGAGCACCAGGCTCGCCCTTCATGTATCCGCACTCGCCTTTTATGCTACAGACCAGTCGAGCTCCATGATGGAGTCCATCGCACCCCAGAGATGACAGATAAAGCAAGATATTGGAAGATGCCAAGTCCTCTTTTAATTTTAAAAATGCTTCGGAGCTCTACCAACACATTATCCGATGCCGTTGGTAGAAACCGCTCGTGTTGCCATGCTAGCGTTGCGAGGATGAGCACACTTCAACAGTCTACACTGAACTGTACTGTTAATTAAGGTGTATACATACATCACGATGCGATGACTTCCTGCTGCAACTGTTCAGTCCTTTTTCTTAGCTCACTTGCGCTGTTCGGGTCCTGCTGCGGGATCAGAAGCAGTTTTTTGTTGAATTGGCTGCTTATGTCCCTCCGTGGACGCACACCACGATTTACATGTAGGCGTTTCCTCATTTCTCAATCAGAACACTTGCCCTGAGCTCGGTTGATCAAGATGGTTGCGTCACGGTTTGCTGCCACGACGGCCATGGCGCTATTGGCGCTGGCAGACTTCAACACCGTCGCCGGAATTTCATCGCTGCCGTCGCTCAAGCTCGGCTTCAAAGTGCATCGCTCCACCATGGAGGTCTACGGCACCTCCATCTTCGACGTCTACGTCAAGCCCGTTCTGAGCGGAAGCAGCGTCACCTTCGATGGCAAGGTCTCCTTTGAGCAGGACGGCGCCACCTACAACTTTGTCCTCGTCGACAGTGTGCCCTACTACGAGGTGGTCTCCCGCACCTCCAACTCCACGACGTGCCTCCCGACGGACAACATTCCGAGCGTGCCGGACATCGTGGAGGCACTCGCGTCAGCTACTGCAGTCTCCAGTGTCAATACAGACCAAGACATCTCCTGCTCCAACGGAACGTGGCTCAGCACAACCTTTGCCGGAGAGCCGTACGTGCTGTGCACGGGTGCCAAGGCTGGCAGCGGTGACTTCACGGTTTATGGCGAGGATCTCAGCGTCTCGTTCGAGTACCTGTCGGAGGATGTGACGATCACCAAGCCGACGAATGCTCCGAGCGACTGCGAGGCCGTGACCGGAGATTCCGTTGCGCTATCGTCGCTAGGTCAGCTCTACGGCATCACAACGTCAGGGTCGCGTCGTGTACTCAAGGAAGAGGCCGGTGCTGCGCACCTCGCGAGTTCCAAGTGTGCATGCCAGGGCACGTCTCGCCCGTGCCTCTTCTTCCACGGCATGGACGTCGCTGCAGACGGTGGAATCGTTGATGAATACTCCTTCTTTGGTGACATCAAGGAGCACGCGCCATGCTGCTCGTCCTTTCACTTCGCTATCTTCAACACGGTGGACTACGCTTGGTACAACGAGACGTTGCAGCAAAAGGCTTGCAACGCCGCGATGAACGTGACCACGGGCAGAACGGACAGCGGTTCAACGGTGATCAACGACCTCATCGTTGTGGCTCACTCGATGGGCAACAGCATGTTCGCGGGAGCTCTGGCGACGGGCAAGTGTTCGATTGGCAAGAATGCCGACTGGGTTGCGTTGAGCGGGCCCATGAAGGGCAGCATGGGATCCGATTTCATTTACCAGTTCTGTGGGGACAGCAGCAGTGGATCGGATACTCTGCTGTCCAAGCTGATCGGCCAGTGCCCCGGATCGACTACGCGCCGCTCGCTTGTGTACGACGGCGGCAAATACTGCAATGCCGCTTGCTCACTTCGGTACGCTGCTGCGCGCGCCATGCACGCGAAGTATGTGACTGCAGGCATCTGCGGCACGACATACAACGGACTCATCTCGAAGGAGTACGCAGGGCTGCTGGCTGGAGGCTTGCTGATCCCGCACCATTCATCCAAGAACGACGGCATTGTAAGTTTTGTGTGATTCTTAGCATTGGATAGTGGCGCGTTCTAAGTGTTTGTTTGTTGCTGTTGTTGTGTAGGTTGAGTTCCAGAGCTGCGTTGGCGACTTGGACGCGTCCAAGTTCGACACCACGTACGCTAGCACTTGGTACGCTGCGAAGCTGAACCACGCAGACACGACTTTCCACGATGGCGACGGCCTCTTCAGCAGCGCCCAGAAGCCCTTGAAGTGGTTCGAGTGCTTGCTGTAAGCGATGGGTATGATACATGTAGAGGTAGGTTCATAAAAAAATCAAATGCATGGTCATCTGAAGCATGTAATGGCCAGACACGCAGTCTCAGTTTCGCTGGTAACGTAACTCGTCAATAGCAGACGTTCACTTTACTCGACCAGCGACTCGCAAGCGAATGGAATCCAGGCCCTGGATCGATTGATAAACATTTGAAGCCTTTGCAGACAAGCCACAGTCGTATGGATACACAAAGCGACAGAATTTCACAGCGGGCACGGCAACGGGCTCCACTGGAGCCCCTCGGCGGAACATCTTGGCCGTCCGAGTGAGTAACAGCGCTGCTGAAGCAGCAGACGCCGCGCGGTGTATCCAAAACCTTGTACAAAGCGTGTCCATCTGCCAGTCGCACCTGCTATAACTTCTATACCAGTCACGACGATTTCACCAAAGATACAAATTTCGAGTTATTAAGAACGTTAAAACGCATACCTTCCGATCTTTTGGAGGTTGAGGTGATCGCGTTGAAGGGCGTCTGCTTTCCTGCGTTATCAATGCCAGAGCGTATCAGCTCGCCAGGATGGTCTTCACAAGATGCACGTGCCCGCCGACTTCGCTCCATTCCCCGAGTTGCTCTGTGAGACGCAGAACCCGTGACTTCCTCCAGTTCTCAATGCAGTCATCACGCTATCTCGCTGTGGCTGCGATGGCCATGGTCGGCTTCGGCTTCGACGCCGTCGCTGCTGCGTCGTCGCTCCCGTCCATGAAGCTCGGCTTCAACATCCAGCGATCCACCATGGAGGTCTACGGTGCGTCTAGCTTCGACGTCTACGTCAAGCCCGTCCTTAGCGGCAGCAACGTCACGTTCGACGGCAAGGTCACCTTCGAGCAGAACGGCACCACGCACAACCTCGTCCTCATCGACGGCATCCCGTACCACGAAGTCATCAACAGCACAGCCGACTCCACGACGTGTCTGCCCACGCAGCTGTTCCCCAGCGTCCCCGACATCGTGGAGGCCATCGCATCAGCCACCGCCGTCTCCAGCGTCAACACCGACCAGGACATCTCGTGCAACAATGGCACCTGGCTCAGCACGACCTTCGCTGGCGAGTCCTACGTGCTGTGCACGGGTGCAGACGCAGAGGACGGCAACTTCACTGTGTACGGCGAAGACTTGAGCATCTCGTTCGAGTACCTGTCGGAGGACGTGGTGATCACCAAGCCGACGAATGCTCCGAGCGACTGCACGGCTGTCTCGGACGATTCTGTGGCGCTGTCGTCTGTGGGTCAGTTGTATGGCCTCACGACGTCAAGCTCGCGTCGTGTGCTCAAGGAAGAGGCTGGCGCCGCACGCCTTGCGAGCTCCACGTGCACGTGCCAGGGAAGTCCTCGACCGTGCCTCTTTTTCCATGGCATGGACGTTGAGGCGGACGGCGGCATCGTGGACAGCTATTCCTTCTTCGGTGACATCAAGGAGCATGCGCCATGCTGCTCGTCCTTCAGCTTCGCCATTCTCAACACCGTGGACTACGAGTGGTACAATGACACGCTTCAGCAAAAGGCTTGCAATGCTGCCATGAACGTGAGCACTGGGACGACAGACAGCGGCTCGACAGAGATCACCGACTTGATTATCGTGGCCCACTCGATGGGCAACAACATGCTTGCGGGGGCTCTGGCGACTGGCAAGTGTTCAATTGGCAGCAACGTCGACTGGGTCGATCTGAGTGGGCCGATGAAGGGCAGCATGGGCTCCGACTTCCTGCACCAAATCTGCGACGGAGGGAATGAGCTGAAGGACATTTTGGCGGAGCTTGGTGGACTTATTGGCCAGTGTCCCGGCACCACGACACGGAAGTCCCTGGTGTACGATGGCGGTGACTACTGCGATGACGCATGTTCAGCTCGCTATGCGGCCGCGCGAGCCGTGCACGACAAGTACGTGACTGCTAGCATGTGTGGTACGACGTACTCGGGGTTGCTATCCAGCGAATACCTCGGGCTGCTGGCAGGAGGCTTGCTCATCCCTCACCACTCGTCCAAGAACGACGGCATTGTGGAGTTCCAGAGCTGCATTGGAAACTTTGACTCCTCGTCGTTTGATGACACCTACTCGGCCACTTGGTACGCCGCTGCTCTGAACCATGCCGATACGACGTTCCACAATGGCGAAGGTCTCTTTAGCAGTGCCAAGAAACCCCTCAAGTGGTTCGAGTGTTTGCTGTGAAGAAGCTGCATCTGCTTGGTCGATCTCGACTGGATAATGCGGCCGTACATAATGAAAAGTGGATGTATCGTACAATGTTTTCAGCTACAATTGCTTCGCCACAGCCAGGAACCGAGATAGACCAGGTCGTCGCTTTGCGTACTCCTCAGCAATGTTCTCCTGGGCGTTGACGCTTAAAGATGCACTTCGAATCCACTCTTGCTTCATCTGCGACTGACGTCGTTGCGGTGTCTTGAGATACTCGCCTATGACTTTTCAACTCCTGCAGCATTTTAGCCGCAGCAGCGTTAGATGTCCCGTTGGTCTCGTTTTTAATGAGATTGAGTTGCCACGGAATTGATTCATCCGCGAGATCACCAACGCATCGACCGTCCACCGTATAGAAAGAGGTAGCCCCGCTACCAAGTGTAACAGCGAGTAACGAGGCGGAACTCTCGACTCCATGAACGACACACAGCGTCCTTACTGAGTCTCCTTTTCGAATCAACCACCTACAGCGAATCTGCGGCAATGCGGGTGACAGCAACTGGGTCACGTCATTTTGGTCCGAATACGAGTCTTTCCACCTTGACGCTACCTGAAGAGACCTCCGAATTGTGTCGATCTCCTTGAACAGCCCCTCAAAATCGTAAAAGGTGACAAATCCTAGCAACAACAGTAACACTCGTTAGTGCGTACTCGAGGATACATGTACCATTATCGATGACCCGTGCACTCACCGTGATCATCCCCGACACAAAATACATCATTCATCTCGTCAGAAAGCCACGTCGCCGCACAGATGAGAGAATCTGCGTGAGGATTGTGTCGTACATGTCTGTCAGACCACTGATCATCGTGCTGTGAAATGAGCTCATTGCCATATTGTAGGCACAAAATGCGTTGATGCGCATATGGGAAAGCTGGTGGAATAGCCTTGCTCGACCAAATAGACAGCTGACACGGATGTCCTTCTTCCACCAGCACAAAGTATGGGTGCGGGTCAAGATACACAACTTGCCCGACTAGAGACGTTTTCAGTCTGCTCGTCTCGTGTGGACAATCGATCATACATGCACCGTCATGCTCAAGCTTGCTCGCCATACCTGTTGCGACCACTGTTCCGCCTTTTACTTTCCACACACAGAATGTACCGTCAAATGGGGAGACCGTTATCAAATGCTGAAGTTCACCATGCACGTCAATTGTGACGGCGTCAGGCCCCGCGTTACCACGATTCAACACAGCAGCACCCTGGGTCTCTCTTAATCTTAATTGTGCTTTCTTTAGGAACGCAGTCAGCGTAATTGCTTCTCGACCAGCGAAAGTTGTCTTTGCCGCGCTCGAAAATTGACTGCTATACAGTTCTTTGGCTTTTCGTGTCGTGATTTTGCCGGTTTGAGCGTAGTCAGCAGAATTGAACAGTTTTTTAACTCCACGACCTTGCTGAGTGTGTTTTGTGGTTCGCTCAACACTGGATCACCATTTTCGGTGCTATTATCACACAACTTCCTGTAGTTGTTGCTCACACTTTGAATTCCGTGCCAGTGGTTTAGCGTATGAAGAACCCCCAGATTTGCGGACTGTGAAATCAACACGGTGCCATCGAAAGAGCTCGATACGACAAGTCGCGACCCGTTCACCCATCGCACTGCAGCAGCTTCGGCAGTGTGCAGCCGTTTGGACAAAATCACCGCACCACGAGGAAGTATTACGCGCGCTACGGTTCCATCTTCCGTCCCCACAATACAGGAGTATTTATCTTCCACGATGGAGACACAGGTGACATCAACTCGCATAGCAAATTTCTCTCGACGGAGTAAATTTCCAGAATTGGCAGCCCAAGATTGAAGTTCTCGTGGTGTTATTACAACGACCGAGCCACTTGGACGGTGAAATGCCACTGCAAGAGGCTTTGACCGTTCTTCTACATCGAATTCATCTCGAAAGTTATCGTGGGGCACTTTAGCTTCCCCGACCATGCTGGTTCGCGCAACATCTTCACCAAAGTCAACAAAAAATACACTTGAGTGCGCAATCGCAAGCCGCTTCCGAGAAGGCATGTAACACATGGATCGCATTGGTCGCGTAAGCGTTCGTGGCAAAGTGTGGTCCTGTACGTATGCTTCGCGTTTGAATGTTCGAACAGGTGCAAACTTTCGTAGGTCCCAGATCTTAACAAGGCCACTTTCATCCGCTGAAATCACTTGTGGGGAGTCTGGGACAATTCCAGACCAATCAACTGGTGCTTGTGGCTCTTTAAAGACCCAATCTTTTGCTCCACGTGAGGATTCCACAGATGAAGACAGTGATCCAGACCGCCGCTGACTAGGTAGCCTTTATGCGCGCAATATTTCAACATCGTCACTCCCTTGTCATGGCCGGTCAAAGCTTTGCCGATGCGCTCAAGGTGCAAATCGAGTACGTAGATTTTCCCGTCGAGACAACTTGCGGCAATGTGCGTCGTGTTGTGAATGGCGGCGATATCGGTCATGACCTCGTGGCCTTTCATGAAAAACGAGTGCGAGTTCGAAAGCGTCTCCATATTCCACACGTGAATTTGGCCATTTGTACACGAAGAATAGAGACGCGGAGTTGCTGCGTCTAGCGAAATCTCTAACGCTATTTGAGCTACCTCGGTAGGAATTTGCTGAAAACGGAGTAAGTAGCAGGAAAGGTTAGTACGCATCAACTTGTCAGAGGGCCAAAACCTGAAGGCACCAACCTGACGAATGACAAGTTGGTCTACATCACAAAGCGCGATCACTGGTGACGTTGAAGCTGTGATCACGTAGCGACCCATAGGCGAGTACACAGCGTCTAAAATGCTAGTGCCTCTGCCAGGAACCAAAATCATCAAAAGTTATGTAAGCTTAGGTTGAATCGGCGATGAGTTGTCTTGTGTGCTCTTTATCTTACCTTGAGGGGGCGTTGAATTCACCCACGAGGGTGTTCGTCAAGGGATCTAGCAGCCGAAAGCCTCTATTCCTAGCATCATTAAGAAATACTCTATCGATACCCTCGAAGTAGTACTTAAAAGTCCACAGCAACAAGCGTTAGACACCATACATACACTAACACAAGTATACACAAAACGTACCATGCCGTGGAGTTCAGCTGACATGTTAAGCGCATCCGGTTGGCACTTCAACTGAAAAAAAAAAAAAAACACACACAATGTTTCAGTTCTTTCTAGTATGTTGCAGCTAAGGAAAAAAGTGAGGCCTCACGTACTCGTTGGGTGCCTGTGTCCACTTCTGGAGAGTGCTCATCTATCGATAATATGCATGGTTAATTAACGAGCTACATTCAAGAATATCAGCATTTAAACAATACACGAACCGGAGGGTTTGAAGATCGACGAGCTGAAGTCCTCCCACGTTAGGAATCCCGCCGCATGCAAATCGGATTGTTGATAAAGGCTACTAAGTTCGTGGATCAGGTTAACCTTCAAACGAGTATAGTTCAGCATCATGCGTCAGTTCATTCAAAAGATACAAATTCTGTAGCACACCACGCCACGCACCTGTTGCTCCCATTCTAAATCTTGTGCGTGCAAAGCGTGAAGCATTTCCGCAGTAAAATCCTTTTCATCCAGACGGCCGCGTCTTTCAAACGCCAGACGCATCACAGCCATTCCGTCCTGATCTGGTTCACAGTACATATTCACATGTTACCAGTCTGGCAGCGAAGCAACTAAAACAATTGTAAAAGAACCAACCTAGCGTTGCTAGCGACTTTGTTGGTACATGGGACACTGCCTGCAGAGACTGCGAGTTGAAACGCCGTCGACACGTCCGAGTTGACTGGTTCCATCCTTGATGCGCCTGCTTCACTACCAACTGCTTTTCGCGCTTGTCTCGGGCAATAGCAGTCTCTCGAGTTTTGGGGAAATAGCTTGAAGGCTCAGCAGCAAAGCGATCCCTAGAGTGCTGAAAGCGCTGGGTCTCGCTTGTGGCGGGTCGAGCTGCTTCAAATCGACGAGATCCTGTCTGGAAGGCGGGAGGTATCTACGTGTACACAGCGATCAGTCAGTCAGTGAACGGGATACCAGCAGTCGCCCATGCCTACTGGAGGTACCTCAGCTGGCAAGTAGATTGTCCGTTGATCCAATCTGCTGGGTCGCCTGGAGCTTTGGGCCGAGGACGGAGGCTGCGGCTTCATCGGCGAGATATCGCACGCCGCTTCAATGTGCAGGACCGTTACTACGTACAAATTGGCCAGCCCAGGAAAAGCACACCATCTCGGTCGGCAAACAATTCATCATGACTGGAGCAAAGTCAGCTTCTGTTGTTGCTTGCCTGCCGTTGATGGCGTCAAAAGCTCACGTCTTTATTCGTTTCTGCTGCGTGTCTCTATTGCGGAGGATGGATGACCGCAGACTTGAGTACATCCTCAACAAGCTCCGAGTGTTTGTCCTTGGTGATCAACTCCAGTTCGACCTGCTTGAACGCAGCTACGTAGGCGTACTTGACGTACCCCAGCCTGCAGTCGCAGCAACACACACACGTCCATTAGCCTTGATTAATAGACATCGGGTGCAATAAAAAAATCATGACAAAAAGACAACTAACTTACTTCTCGAAAAGCTTGAGCGACGCACTATTCGTGTCGATGATCTTGCAGAAGAACCGGGTGACGTTGAGTTTCGAGGTGGCTGCAGCAGCACCAGTCAGTCAGTTCGAGGACTCCACAATTCTCACAAAGCAGCACTTGTCACGCCTACCGTAAGCCATCATGAGCTTCACCGCCTCCTCCGCGAAGCCCTTGCGGCGGTACTTCTCCTCGGCAATCATGATCTCCATCTCGCACGCGTGCGGGTCGTCGTAGTCGTTGAAGAACAAGTTCACGTCCCCCGCCATGCCTGCATATGTAGGCAATAGACACCACGTCAGCTCCCTGTCTCCCTCCTCACCAATTCTCCACCAACTCACGGTCGATCGCGCTCTCATCGACGTACGAAGCGCCAGACTCGCCATCGCCTTCAGCATGCGCCAACACGATGAACGTGCACTCTGCAGCAGGGAGCACGACGACAATAAATGAAAAAAAATATCGTCACTCTCCTCCAGACTGTCAAACTTTATCTTGTCTTCTCTTCGTACTCTCGGCGTCGTCCCTCCAGGCCTTTTGCATCTCGAACTCTTCGTCGATAGACAGCGGCTCCGACGCCGTCATCTCTGCACCATACAAGAACAGAGTCAATTGCTAATACAATGCAGAGAGATACGATAAAGACATTGCAGTCTTGACCTTGCAGCCACGGGTCCTTCATCCACTTGTGGTACTTGGGCACGTGCTCCTTCTCGTACGGCACCAGCGTCACGCGCTCTCCCGTCTGCAACGTAATTCAAAAAGAAGAAAAAAAACATCGCGTAATATATATTATTAATTTAAAAGGACTGCAAGGTATGCGAATATATCTTCTCCCCAGCGAGAGTGTACGCACAATGACGACGCCTGCATTCGCCTTCATGGTGACCGCTCACTGTCAAGTCTTTTTTTGACGTTTTTGACAGTCTATTCTGTGTGGCACACACGAACTCGTCATTTTCGACGATCTGACTTCCAATGAGCTCGGCGGACAAGGAGCTGGCGACGCCGCTGTCGGAGGCTCTGCGGCTCCTTGTGCAGCACGGATGGGTCGACGTAATGCGCCTTCGTCTCCTCTTCACTCCCGTACCCCATTGTCTGTATATTAACCTCTAGGTGCGCAGGTGGACGCGGTGGAAGCCGTCGCTGCAGTCAGCAAGAGGCTGCGGGCGGCTGTGGAGCGTCTGAGGCTGCAGCGGCAAGCGGTTCGAGTCGGAGGCTTCCCCAGGTCGACGAGGTTCCGGTGGGTTGTCAGTGTGGAGGCTGTGGAGGTAGCTGCGTTGAGTGGTTGGAGCTGGAGCTTTGGGCTGAGATGTGTCACAATGACGCGGTTGTTGAAGCTACTGGATGCGAGCTGGCGACGTGGCGACGTTGATGGGGGACGCAACCAGCCAATTGAGCAGCAGAGAGCTCTATCTGGAGGTAGTGGGGGACGGACGTTAGTGTGGTTGGAGGTTGGAGAGCAGGTGGATTGAGAGATGTGGTTGGTGCTGGGTAGTTGGCTGGGATTGAGACGTTGGAGGACGAGGCGACGCTGGGGAGCACGGGCGTGGAAGGTGAGGAGAAGCAGTTGGTGGGGGAGTAGAGAGATAGAGTGGGAAGTGATGGACTGGGTGCGTGGTTTGTGTGTGTAGGAGAAATCGATCGAGACATTGAACGCACTTTTCCAGCGAACCCCTTCTTTTCCGAGGAAGGTTAGTACGACGGTTGTTGATGAGTTGTGGCAGTTGTATTGATGCACGAATTGGTGTGGTTTTTATTTGGTAGGTGATGGTAGACGCCTGCTTGGAAATGTGCTGAAGGCAGTTGCTCTTCATGCAGATGATATCGGCTACTGCCAGGTTCGGTCGACGGTGGGAGTTCTGTGTTGCTGTGGTGGAGCTGATGTTGGAATTGTTGTGCTTTGTAGGGGATGAATTATGTTGTCGCTGCTCTTATTCTCGTGATCAAAGACGCTCAAGATGCCACGAATCTAGACCTTGAGGGGCTTTCGGTTCAAGAGGCGGCGTTCTGGCTGACGATTTCCTTGATTCGGCGCAAGGGGATGGCAGATCTGTGGAAGCACAAGATGCCAGGGTTCGTTCATGTATATATTTGTGAGAGTTCATGACGAGAGCATTAAGAATTCGTTTTGTGCTGATGATTCAGGCTGTCCCGGTGTATTTATCTTTTCCAGCAGCTCCTCAAGCTTCACTTTTACGATTTATCAGCGCATTTTCGGCAGATTGGGATGCATTCCAATATCCTAGTCACCCAGGTACGACATCCCCCTGATGCTTTTAACTGTTATCTGTGAGCTTGTAACAACTAAGGTAAGGCCTTGCTGCAGTGGGTTGTGACAGTATTTGCTCGAGTGCTTAGTACCCCGACCCTTACTCGAGTATGGGACCTGGTCTTTATGGACGGATGGAAGGCTGTTTACCGAGTTGCCCTCGCAATTACCTCAGAGCTGCGACCAAAGCTTCTTGATATGGTAGGATCGAAGTTGGGGGGATAATTGATGTCTATTTGTTTTCTAAATGTGCTCTGTCGTTTGACTGTCAACATCGCAGGACATGGAGCAATGCAGCGAGTTTTTCCGAAAGAATCCCAAATTGGGCCTGGAAGAGTCATTTACTCCTGAGCTGCTGCTTAAGCGTGCCCTGCAATACAGAGTGACACGCTCCAGTCTAAAGCAGTTGGAAGAAGAACGACATCTCGAGGTAACATTTCAAAACTGCTCGCGGATCGGAAGGAAGAAGACCATTAATTTTTCCGTGTTGTCTGTGTTCTGGCTATCAGTATCTGCGACTGCGGCTACAGCAAACACCGCTTTCAGAGGAGCATCGCATGTTGTTCCCCACTCTTGAACACGAAGGCGATGCCGCTGCACACCGGATATCTCTGGAGCTGATCCGCTCGAAACTCCGGCGCTTCGACACAGATGTTGCGAGTGATACAGCTTTCCTGCAGCACAAAATCGAGGCGGCCGAGAGGACCCAAGCCCAAGCGATGTCGGTGCGCTACGCCATCGCGTACGAGCTGTCAGAAGCAGCCATCGAGTTGAACGAGCGTATCGAGATACGACACCGACTACGCTCCAAGTTCCGCAAGCTCTTGTCCGTCGCAATCACCGAGGCAACCACTGCGTCAACGACGAGTTCACCAGCTTCTGGCTTCCCGACGTGGATCAATCCGTTCGAGTTCATTAACGGGCGTATGGCCAGCTGCTTTGAGCGACTCCCTCTCCTTTCAAGTTACATCGACGCAGGGGATGAACTTCATGGTGGTGACAACGACACAGATGATGAAGAAGCGGAGGAAGCAGAACGGAACTTGGTGCATCTCGAAGTGCTTGTTCCTCAGTTGGCAGCAGAGCTTCGACTCCTGCAGAGGTCACTCGCCTACAACGAGCGCATTGTTCGTCCGTTGCTTCAGCGAACTCGGCGGCTGCAGCGTGATGCACAACTAGCTCGAGTGGAATTGGAGGAGTCTCAGCTTTTCAAGGACCGGTTGGCCGATCAGTTGCTGCAGATTATGTTGGCAAGCGAGAAGCTCAAGAACGAGCGGATGCAGCAGCTCTTTGCCGAGGTTGATCGAACAAGCGATGAATGAGCACAATGTTTGTACTGGATAAACGTGGAAGTATCTACTGTATTACTACCGGATATGGAAGCAGACACGCACTAGAGTAAAAGGCGAGAGACCCCGCAAGCTCTTCCTTGGCAACAAGCGAGCGCCTCTCACCCTTTAAGCGTGCTTGGTTCCGTGGTGTTCTGTGTCAAGGGGTGAAGGAGCGATCACTCTTGAGCTAGACTCTCTCCTACGAGGAGGCTTACTCGTCCTCGGTCACGACGTCGGCATCAGCGAACTCAGCCGCGACAGCGGGCTCGGCAGCAACGGGGGCAACCATGCCCGGGCCCCACGAGGGAAGCTCAGCAGCGACACCGCCCAGCGACGGGAAGGCGTCGCTGTCAC
>JAIKVD010000764.1:0-15211 GCA_024679075.1 Phytophthora uliginosa
TGGGGAAGGGCAGCGCCTTGGCGACGCCGCTCTTCTTGCTCTTCTTCTGCTGGCGCTGCACGATGAAGGCGGCGGCCGCGGCGGCGGAGAGAGCCACGGCCAGGGACGTGGTGGTCACTTCGCCCATGAGCTTCAGGCTGGCGGGAGTTTGTTGCGGTGGTCCGAGCGCTAAAGGCGAGTGCGTGCCAGGAGGATGTGGAAGCTGGGGCTCAGACCTAGCGCACGGACGCCATTGGCTGGAGGGGGCGTGCGCTTTTCAACGAATGAGCGGGCTGTTGCACTGACCACTCCGAGCAGCACCGCCAGTTCAGGTGCTATAGGCGAGTGCCATACTTTTAGCTGATATGCTATTGCTCGCCGCTGAACATTGCAATGTATTCCACTTTGAACGCTAACTACTACCAAAGCCGCGGGTACCGATATGCTTGCATACCGCGCCTGTTGTGGATATTCCTGCTCACTCGTGTTTCGTGCCGAGGCTTGCTCACTATCATCGCTCTCTCAACGCGGTAGAGCTGTGAAACCCGAACGCTTCCGCGGTCAATTACAGAAGTCCCAGAATGCGCAGGCTCGCCTCGACACTCAGTCCAAGGCTCACGAGCAGTCCGAGGTAGCCTTCATCACACAATTGTCAAAGGTTAGAAGATACCACCAGACATACGCCCAAACAGCGCAGCAGCACCTACCGAAGCCACCCTGCAGTCTCTTCTTCGGGTCGCCCGACGAGTAGCCGCGCATATAGGCAATAAACCCAAGAATGCGCACCAATCCTGCAATTGCAGCGATCTGGGGACGGTAGACGCTGCAGAAGAATGTACTGTAAGCCTTTTATCGCTCCTCTTAGCAGTTTGGATCCAACAAAACGTACGCCGATGTGAAGAGCAGGGCAAGGAAAAGAGAGACATTCTCCATGATGTTCTGGTGGCCGCGTTGCACGCAGTTGAAGGCCTTGGCGTTCTTGTCGCTCTGCTCTGCATACATCTGCAGTTCTCTACATGTTAGCATCAGACCCACTGGTAAGCTTACCATCAAATTGCCTCTCACCTGCGGGTATTCGATGCCGTAGAGCTTGCGAGCCTTGCTCACCTTCATCCCGGCCCACAGGTTCACGAACACCAGCAGCACCACAAGCAGTGGCATAAAGCCATGCGCGGACTGCAGCTCTGCTTGGATTACAGACATCTGCGCTTGGAGCTGGTCTGTGTTTGCGCTTGAACTCTGTTCAATGAACAGTCGGACCATGAACCCTACTACTTAAGTAAGTACGAAATAATTTTTCCAAAAGTGCATGGCATGATCAACGTTCGGACACTTTTTGCCAGAGGTTTTGAGGTTTTATTGCGTCCGCAAAATAGCCGATGTCATGCCCATCTGATTCCAGTGCTATTTATCAGAACCCTGCGAGATCGATGTCATTATTAGTCGGTAGTGAGCGGTTGCGAGGAGCGTAGCCGCAGCAAACCCGCGCGGGGTGCCCGCGAAGCAGGGCCGCGCGGTATTTGCGTAGGCGGGCCCAGCGACGAGCATTCCAGCGAACGGACACGTTGCCGCAACTCGGAGTTGTTTTTTCTACTGCGGGGATCTGGGGGTGCAACCCCCAGCGTACCCCTCCGAATCAGACCGGATTAGATATCCGAACGGACAAAAATGTCCGAACCTGCACGGTATGGTTAGCCTTACCAT
Source organism: Phytophthora uliginosa (assembly GCA_024679075.1). Taxonomy (NCBI): domain Eukaryota; phylum Oomycota; class Peronosporomycetes; order Peronosporales; family Peronosporaceae; genus Phytophthora; species Phytophthora uliginosa. The sequence goes on from JAIKVD010000764.1 coordinate 1,684, forward strand.
GCTCTGCTCGTTTCATTCTGGACGAACATACTACGTAATTCCTGTCACCGGAATCCTGTGCTTGGTGCAGCGCATACAGCGCGAGTTGCAAACGAGGTGTATGGATAATTTCGCAGCAATAACCTTTTTAAACTCTCGTGGAAGCAAATGTACATTGTACAGTATGTCGGGTGGAGGTTACACGGTCTTTTCGGTGCGTGTTTTCTTTTTTAGGCTGATGATGAGTTGTGTTTTGTTTAGTCGTTGAATGCCACCATTGCTTCAGGGTGACAGCAGCTATAGTAAATACTACGTAAGCTTAGTACTCGCTTTTTACTTTCAAGAATGAAATAAGTTCACTGCTGTTTTCATTTTCTCGTTTACAACGTATATATTTCACATGCATCCCCTGGATCCGCTGGACTACCTTGGCCCAATTCCTGCACTACCTTGGCCACCCGGACCCCGGTTGCGCCATTCATTCTTGCATTTTGTTGTTGGCTATTTTGGCAGCAGCTTCCTATCGTTGCTACTCTGCCTCGCAGCACTTTCCCTCGGATGCTCGCGAATATCACCGGCGTTTGGTCGCAGCGCTTCATGTACGTTTGCCTCGCACTACCCCTTGAATTGGAGGCATTATGAGCGTGCTCGCCGATTCTTCACTTCTCGTGATACTTCTTCTTCTTGTTCTTCTTGTTCTTCTCTCGTACTTGTTTGTATCTTGTACATTATCAATTACTGCTCTTCACCAGGAGTAAGCAGTCACTAAAAGTGACCCAGAAGGCGTAGCGCAGCTTCCAATGATAGTCCTAACATAACTAGCGTTCCAAGGTAACCTGGACGGATTCAAAGAAGAGAAAACAGTAGAAATTAAGACCGGGCCGGTACAATACATGACAGTGCAGATTTAACCAAATACGGAAAAACGCACCAAAGTTGCCTTTTCTCCTTTTCGCTGGATCACCGGTTGAGTACCCCTTGACGTACATGATGAAACCCGCGATGCGAACCAACCCAGCGGCTGCTGCGACTTTGGGGCGGTAGATCCTGTATCATACAGTACAAGGAATCAGCAACATATTTTTCAGAGAAACAATAGATGACATCGAGTGTATTGCAAGCTGCTGCACGTACGAAGAGGTGGCGAGCATGGCGTAGAAGAGCGGGAGGTTTTCCAGGACGTTCTGGTGCGCGCGCTGCACGCAGTTGAACTCGTTGGCGTTCTTGTCCTTCTTCTCGGCATACATTTGTGGGTACGGGACGTCGAACTGCTTGCGTGCCACGCCGACGCGGAAGCCGGCCCACGTGCCGACAAGGCCGGCGCCGATGACTACGAGTGGGATGTAGCCATGCGCCGGTTGCAGTGAGACTTGCACTGCCGACACCGACATCCGATGGAGAGCGGTGTGAGCAGGTCGCTTGGGGGCTTGGTGAGGTGGAGCTAGGAGCGAGTGCGAGAATTCTCGAATGAGGAAAGAAGTAGTGACCTCGCACTGCGAGTCGCAGAGCGGCAGATCGCGCATTGGAATTGGACCGGTGATGGGGCAGCGCCGCGCAGCACGTTCTTCGTTTCTTTGCATTCGTCGTTTCCTTATTTTGTCGTTGAGCGGGGCAGAAGAGCCCGATAAAAAGATCTCAACAAATATTGGGCCCGTTTCAAGTTGAAACTTTCAACTCGGGAAGCGGCGCCGAACAGCAGGTATTCAACGCGTTGTGCTTGTGTCACCTGGCCGAGTGCAAGCGCTCGGAGGAACGGGTTGCCAAGTGGGGCAAGCTCCACTTGAAGATCACGCACGCATTGATTGTCTACAGCAACCGACCTCTGTACCACACTCTTGGTACTGACACCGGTCTCAAGTATTTTTGTCAAGGGGTGTGGGCGTTGTTGTAGTTGTTTGCTCTGGTCAAATCAGCATGGCAGCGTAAGTGGAGCGGTTCTCAAGTGATGAGAGCAATGCTAACTTACGTGTGGTGTCGCTTGATGAACCAAGTGCAGCGGTCAAGAAACTGTCCCGGTACTCCTGCAACAACTGCGGAGGGGCAGACCTTTATCTGTATTGCTGGGTAGGCTGCTGCTGTTGTATGTCATCGCTTGAAGAGCTGCTGACACGGGGCTTTCGGGTTGCGATGGTGAGCAGAAGGGTTGTCGACACGTGCAAAACATCAAGGTATGCCGCCAATCATGACCTGCTACGATCCACTTGCTGAATCGAAATCTACCATGCCTCACAGACTTTTTACACCGAGACCAAGTCTATTCAACAAGAGCTGGAGATGCTGCGCGTCACGATCTACGAGCAGGAAATTCGATTCCGGGAGTACGAGCTGCAGCTGGTGCGTGGATACCGGCACGTGGTCGTTTGTTCAGATTTTTCTCAATCGGTGGGTGAGGTTTCGCTTTTGAGCGTTGCAGAGAGAGAAGCAAGAAAGCTTGGAGTTTCTCGTGGAGCAAATAAGGAGGCTCCCCAGCTATTATCCACCCCAATTGTCTGAAGACCTCGCATCAATGCCATCGGGCTTGCCATCGTGGTCAACTGTTGCCGCCAAAATGGTGTGGCAGCAGTTCGATAGGGATCATGACGGCAAACTATCCACTGAGGAACTTCGCCAACTCAAAGTAAGCCGATGTCAAAGAGTGCATCCTGTTTTTTTAATGACATGCTTACCTTTGAACTAGGATCAATTGCGAACGAGTCATGAAAATATCGATGACATTCTGCCGGACTATCCGGAAAATCCTCTGACTGCTCAGCACTTGCTCCAACTGTACGACTGCGGAGAGGGTTCCAAATTGTCGGATGATCTTCGTTCTCTTGGGATTTTATGTGGTAGGCTTGCTCGTTCTCATCGTCAATGTACCAGCATGTTGTGACTCGAACATGTACTATTTTCTCGACTTGTAGGATCATCGGAAGAGTTGGCGCAAGTGCTGTCGACCTCCGATACTGCTATTTGCCGCATCGCAATGGAATCTCGGGTATTCAAAAGAAGTGTTGTTGTGTAGCGAGAAGCGCACATTCTAACTTAGTGCGTTATGATAGCAATTGCAAAAGGAGCGTGACACCTTCCAAAAGGAAGTTGACGAAAGCAGGGTAGGTTTGAAAGTTAGTGGTGAATTGTGCAGGTATACATAAGTTGCCTAACGTGGCGATTGCACTTACACCTTATTACTAAATAGAGTGCGAAGACGCGCTTACGTGAAGTTTTCGCAGCCTCCAAGCAAACGCTCGAGGACCAAGCCCGCGATCTCCTCAGACTACAACAAAAGGAGGCACACAACGAGCTCCAGCTCCGACTTGCCGACGACAAAGGTTAAGCAGCGGTGATAGTTAATCTCTAGCTTATCAGATCCTGACAACTTGCTGCTGTGGCATGTTCAACTGTACCAGCTGCAGCAGACGCAACAATCCTGTCGAAAGCGAAACGTGAGCTGTCTGCAGCTAAACATGCGTTGCTAGATCTAAGAGCGCTTGTCGATGAGTAAGTTTGGCTGTTGAGCCATAACACGTGGGCTGGTGCTCACAGTGGGTATCTCTCTGCAGCCAAATATCGGAAAAGGAAAAGTGGCAGCAATACTGCTGGGAGATGGAGGAGCGACTGCACGAAGCATCAAACGCAAGCTACGTCAAAGAGGTGAGCTGGTTTACAATTCCACCGAGGAGCACACTGCTTACCTTGATGTCCATGTCGATTAAAGCGCGATCTGTGGCGGGCAAATGACGCAAAGAAGGAGGAGAGCCGGAAGAACATGCTCTTATACATCGAGGCACAGAAGGGCAAGCGCCATTTTGAGCGCCGCGCCGAGCCGAACAACAAATCGCCTTCGAATTAGCTCAAGACGAAGCCAATCGATGTGACTCTAACATCGACAGGCCTCCATACTTCTTGCACAAAGCTACACATGTATTCCACTCTACTGTCTTTTAGTTTCGACTAATTGCTCCCCTCATCCAGCATTTGTTAGTGTCACAGCCCTCCTGATCAGGGAGAGTATGTAGCGGGGCTCTAATGCACTCCGGATATCGTCTAATCCTCGGGGGCGCCTTCGGGACCACAAGCACTGCTCATGAGCTACCAGGTAAAAAAATAAATTTTCAGTAATCATGGCGTTGTTGTGTATGTAACCCAGTTACGCTGAGGTTACGCTCGCTTCAACTTGCAACAAAGGTTTTCACACCTGAACATACTTTCGAATATGCATTCACCGCGAGGGTGGCAGTACTCATAGCACATGGTGGGTGCATCGAGAGGAATTGCCGAGACTACCGGTACATGTTGTTGCTAGAGCTCCAGGTTACACTCTCAAATCAGATGCCCTTGTTGTAAACGAAGTGGTGAATGGGCTGACCGTTGCGGTCCACCCGAGACCGGAACTCCTCTTCAACGCTGTCTGCCGAAATGGTTCCCATTTGTGGGAACAGCGCGACAGCACTTGGCATGGCACCCCAAAGACACAACGTCAACACAACTGAGTGTAGGAGGTCACGGAAAACACGCACGTTAGGAAATCAGTCGGGTTTGTCCAAGCAAGTATAATTCTGTGGATGAAGGAAAAATGAACATACCGAGCTCAGCAGCAAGCTTGGGGTATTTCCCCTTGGGCATGATGTTAGTCTTCTTCATGGCCTCAAACAGGTACGGCGGAAGCAGCAGAGCTGTAAAAATAACAGTAGCAGCGCATGCACACACGGTCAGTCAGTAACCAGTGGTGGATGACGCCGAATCAATTAGGACGTACTGGGCATGGGCAAAGCAACTCGCGTTAGCGCCACCTGTCCGAGCGACTGACGTCCTGCAGCAACGGAGCGTCCATGAACATCTCCATGTTCATCCATGATGTCGATGCCTTCCCTGTAAGACGGCAAATCAACGTGTCGTTAAAACGCATGGACACTAAGTAATCGGAAAATCAACGTACTGGAACTCGTTGAAACGCATGGACACTGCATTGAATGCACCAGCGCCAGCCACGGCAACAAAAGGCACCATCTACCGGAGGAAACGAACGATGAATAAGAAATTGCAGCGAAAATGCAAAAAAAAATCAAGCAGCAGCTACTCGCCTTCCCCAAGAAAGAGCGCGTGCCAGGAGAAATGCCCTTGGCCTTTTCAACCATCTTGCCAAGACCGACGGCCATCGAGCAAGAAACAAACGTCGCGGTTGCGTACGACTCTGTAAATGAACAATGCAGCATTACATGTTACAAGCTGTGGAGCGAAACGTGAAGCAATTGACGTACTCAGGATGGTCGAGTTGTCCTGCTCGCTGCTAGCATTGCGGTTGGCGTAGTTGAAGCCAGCGTTGTAGCTTTGGTTCACCCACTGCCAGAAAATGGTGTTTCCCAGCTGCATATAGACAATACGTTAGGTAACTCCTCGTGGCTACGGTAGCATAATGCAATTGTTGTAGTACCGTAGGAGCAGCGAGCAGCATGCCGACACAAATGGGAATGTTCACGGGCATGAAAGCCGACAACCGAAATGCCGCCGGAACGGCCTCGCCAGTCTGAGGGTGCACTGCAGCTTCGTAAGCTAGGCAGACGCGTAGCAAAAACCGTCACAGCAAAGTCAGTGCACTGATGAAGCCAAGAGAGACAATCAAGTAGGCGCCACACCTTGACGAAAGTCCCACAGCTCAGCATCTTTGAATTGGCCAGGCGGGAGCGTGCCACTGCGGAAGCTCTCCAGCGTCTGCGTCGCGTGCTGAATCTCCTCCGAGCTCAGGAAGAGCCACCTGATCACACACACAGTGTGGGCTATCGATTCTCGTATTGATCGAAAGATAACCATGGACGGATAGACGTACTTTGGGGACACGAGCTCGGAGAACTTGCGCCACCGACCGACGTACGTCGAGGTGTCGTAGCGCGGCTTGTCTGGGCAGCATAATTGCATCCAGGTCAGTAAGTGATGGACGCCATGCTACGCGACGAACAGATGCATAAGCTTACCGAGCGAGAACGGAGGCACTTGATCGTCGGCCATTTTCGTAGAGTTCTAAGACTGTGCAGTTGTTGCAGTTGATGCGGGTTCACGAGTGTGCGCGCCAGCAGCGAGCACTGCCACGACTTGGTTGGCCGAGGCGCCACGATCCCGAGGCTTGAACCACGTCAGTGGCAGGGATGCTTTGCACCACCGACAGATGCTTCAATACATGTACGGTTCACCGTTTAACTTTTTGTACCAACTCTTCCACCACCTTGATGGAGCGAAGAGGGCTTTGTGCTGTACGATCACCATAGTCAGAGCGAGCTTGTGGCACTAGCCACATTCAGGAGCGCTTCATTCATCATGATTACCGATTACATCGCCCTTATACACCGATCACGCTAATTAGTCGGGCCACGATTTCTGGAATTGAAAGTCGAACAATTGAACAGTTCTTGTATCCGTTATATTTGCTATCTCAGAAATCTAAGACCATGATTGGCTTCAGCCCAATGAGATCTGTCCAAATCCGCTGTCTTTGAGTGATTTTCAGCTCTTTGAAGAAAATTTGTTGTGTAGCGTGTCACAAAAAAGTACAGAAGCATGACTATTTGCGAAGCACGACTAATTAGCGTGATCGGTGTACAGCGCTGTGCAACTTGCACTCCGTGGCTTGCTTGGCAAGACACGGAGTCTATCGGCATGGCGCACACACGATGTGTTGATCCTAAAATCACAGCTTTAAAAGGATGGTACCGTGAACACTGGGCACCACAATTCAATAACGCGGAAAGAGGTTCTGAGTTGCATCGTGGGGTCTCGGCCTACTTAAACCCACTTTTAGAAGTATCCATTCGTTGAATCTGCTTTTGATGTGGGCAAGCCATGCGTAGCGCATCAAACGCTTCTAGCATGGCATAAAATCAAAATCACCTATGTCTATTAAGCTTAGCAAGTTAAGGTTCTAGAATCGCCTCAAGAATTTGAATTTGCCTGCGGTAGTAGCACGGGGTAGCTGTCAGCAACTACTAGATAGCTGATATTACTGTATGCGGAGGGAAGATTTCTTCTCCATAGCTTCACACCTAAGGAGCTAATCTGTCCTAGTCACCGGCTATCGGCGCTTCAGGTAATAGCCGTTGTCCGGTAGAGTACTAACATGTGTTACTATTAATATATATGTTAGCTAACTGTTTGTTAGTGCCTACTTTTTCGATCTAACATGTCAGTAGCACGGAAGAACTAGGTCCTCGATGCGCGCACCCCAGTCATGGCGCCGTTGAATGCTGAGTCGAAAATCTCCTTGTTAAAACCTCCCAGTACTTCTCAGCCCCGGGGATTGGCTGCCGCTCTGGCCCCGGTCGACGTTGGAGCAGCTTCAGGCCTCAAAAATGGCGGTATTTAGCTCGGGGTCTTTCAATTCCTCAGCCTCACGCATAAGCACGCTGTCGCTGAGCGATAACTTCTGCCAGTTTGGCACGGGCGAGGTACATGTACAGAGTAATACAATGATCCACGAAAGCAAGTCTGCATTGAGCAGGATGTTGTAGTCCAGCAAGCCGGAGCTCTTCACATGGAACGTAAGTAAGCTTGAAGTGGTGGTGGTGGGGTACCGGTGACCAAATCGAGATGTGAATTTCGACGAGCGCGTTTCAGTGGTGTACACTGGATCCACGAAACGCAAGGCGGACGGATTGAATGATATCTTGTAGAATCAAGATGTGAGTTTTCGTCAGCTTCAGCTTTAGTTCTGAAGTACAGCTGTCTCACTCATGTACACTGAATGCTGGTGCGACCTTCGAGCACTCTCATGCAAAAGAAATGTGTGCATGCGCGCATGCAAGGCATGCATTCACCGAAGTGAAGGTACCGGTATCGGTACAAGACAGCAACAAACACGTTCTTGTGGCAGTGATTGGTTGGCCGCCATTTCACGGGATGTCAAACATCGGGTTTTGCGTTCGCATTCAGCCACGAGACAGGGCAGTTGTAAGACCGGAATGGGGCACGCGACGACCACATCCAGGTACGTTCACGCTCGTCTCAGGCGGATGCCAGCGTGAGAGCACTCACTTTTAAATCTGCCCGCTACCACACTCGACTCTTGCTACTACTTCACGAAAAGCATGACGAGCGTCCAGCAACAGTCGTTGATCATTGCCCAAGATCCTCTGTCCTCCAAGGTGGTTGTGAGAAGCGTTTCTCGACTCGCTCCCGTCGATCTAATGCCCGAGCGGTACTCGCGCCACATGAAGATTCTGACCAAGCTCAAGCAGATCCGTCAGGTGCAAGTTTGTCGGAGTGCGGGCAACAGTCGAAGCTACGTCATTGACGTGTACACCACCTCGCAGTCCACGACCCGCATTCCTACGATTTTGAAGACTACCAGCTCTGCAGTGACCATAGAGCAGGGACATCAGTCTACCGCACTCTTCAACAGAGCGGATGCCCACGTCGAGAAGCAGTTCTCCGACTTCATCAAGCTACGCGACGAGCTCTACGAATCCAGCCACACGGGACCTCACCTACACATAAACTGCAAATTCTGCAGCGAAGTTACCCGTTATCTGCTCTTCGGAGCAGTGCTGCCGGGCGCGCTGTTGACCTGGATGCTCCCACAGCGCCAGCGGACGAAGGCGGTCCAGCGATTCATCGAGTGCTTGTTGCAACTTGCAGTCTCGTGTCCAGAGATCGACTCGCACGCTTGCCCGTGCCAAGAGAAGCTCCCGCGGGAGCTCTACAAGTTTCTCTTCCCTTGCGCTTAAATACGTCGCCTCTTTCTAGAACATATCTAAACCTACTTATCGGAGAGCGGCCGAACTCTAAACATCGAATAAAGTCTTCATTCATACAGTAGCATTCAACAATGTCACTCTTCTCGAACATTCCCTCGTGAGAGTGCCCATCGCCTTCGTTTCTCCACACTCGAAACGGGGGGCCAAGAAGTGACCAACCAGCTCGCGACCATGGCGTCTAGGAACCTCATCCGCCGCTCGGCGCGTCTCGCCGCTGCAGTCGGCAGCAAGCGCAGCGCTGTCTGCGCCGCCTCCATGTCGGTCACGGGCCGTCAGTTCTTCCAGGCGGCACCCGCCGCTGCCCAGATCCGTCTCCAGAGCACGCAGTCGACTGCCAGCAGCGAAGAAACGACGAAACCAGAGTCTTCGGTTGACCCGGAGCAGCGCATCTTGGAACAAGCAGTGAACCACGTTGCCGTGCACGGGTGCGTCGCTTTACGAGCTCTTAATTCGCTCTAGAAGCTGAGATATCCTAAATTTTAACGTTGCGGAATGTTCGCTGCTTGTTGTGCTCTTTAGATGGACTATCGAGGCTCTGGCTGCTGGCGCTACGGACCTCGGCTACCCGTCGGTGGCCCACGGTATGTTCCCGCGTGGAGCTATTGAGCTGGTGGAGTACTTCATGGACTCGTGCCTCGTCAAGCTGCGCGAGACGCTGATTGTCAACACGGAGCAGCTGCAGGCCATGACGGTGGCCGAACGCCTCAAGTTTGGTGTTCGCACGCGGCTCGAGATGCTGGAGCCGGTGATGGCTACTTGGCCGCAGGGTATGGCGGCAGGTGCGCTGCCGCAAAACGCCCCCGGGACGGCGAAGAGGCTGGCAAAGATCTCGGATGAGATCTGGTACTTCGCTGGTGACAAGTCCACGGACATGTCCTGGTACACCAAGCGTGCGATTCTCACGGGCATCTACGCCAGCACGGAGTTGTTCATGCTCAGCGACAAGTCGCCCAACTTTCAGGACACGTGGGCGTTCTTGGACCGCCGTGTTGACGAGACCATCCAACTGGGCGAAGTGCCGCAGAACGTATGTGCTTTGTGCTCTTTTTGTTGCCTGTGGTGCTGAAGGTTGATAAACTGACGGACTGTTTATCTCGGACTTTGCTTATATAGTTGAGTGACGTGGCTGGTATGGCCAGTATTGGACTGCAGTCGGTGTTCTCGGCTGTGACGTCGCTTGCGGGCCCTCTGGCAGGACAGATTATCTCCAGCTCTCCTCTCAGCCATGTCCCCAACCCGATTTCTGCCGTAGGAAGCGTGGTTCCGCCTTCGGTCGTCTCTGCTGTTGCGTCGGGACTGCCCTTCAGCGGCCCCGCGACCACGGCTGGTGCTGCGACGGGCGATGATGCCATGGCATTCCAGTCGAAGGACCTGAAGGAAATTAATGATGAGCTCGAGAAACTCGGCGGCGTTGACACGACTGAGCGACGAAGATAAACCACCAGGACGGTGCGGGATCAAGCGATTCTCGCCTGCCATCATGAAGACGCGTAAATTTCTCGCTGGACCAACCCGACACAAATCAAAGCAACAACCAATAAAAGGTATTTCTTGAACTCAAAATGCTTGTTGATATCCTCACGACTGTCGTTTAAGATGTGTCTTCATCTTCGTTAGGCTCGTCGTCCTCTTCCTCTCCGGCATCGTCATCGTCCACTTCTTCGCCATCACCGCCCTCATTTTCACTGGCGTCGTCGTCATCATCGTCATCGTCGTCATCATTGTCGCTGCCTTTGTTGTTGCCCCCCTCGGCTTCACGCTGAACTTGCTCCATGAAAGCCTTCTTGGCAGCTGTCTGCGCTTCACGCTTCTCGCGACGGGCGCGCTTCAAGTTGTCAATTCGTTCTTCCTCCTCACGCTCCATGCGAGCTTCTTCGGCGTCCCAGAAAGCGTACTGCAAGTCCAAAGCGCGCAGATCGTCACGCACCCGCAGAAGCTTCCGATACCAGAGTTCCTGTCTCCAACTAGCCTCTGCTTGCTCTCGTTTCACTAAGCGTATGGCCTCGCCAAGTAACATCGGCGGCCAGTCCGTGCGAAAAACTTCGCGTTTGTCGGGGCAAAACAGTCGACCCTTACCACAAATGCGATTGCATCGCCACGTTCCAGTGTACGAGTATCCGAGGGCGCTAGTCTCCGTTCCCTGGCCATGACGCATATTGTTGTAAAATTCACCTTCATACGCAGCTCCACTCTGGTGCATCTGCAGCTTGCCCACGCCGCAACGCTGGCCACGCAGAAAATCGCCTTCGTAGCGGAATCCACGCTCCATCTCCATCACACCAAAACCATGAAACTTGCCATCAGCAAACGCACCAGTGTATTTGACACCGTTCGGGTACACCACAGTTCCGTTTCCGCTTGGTGCGTTGTGGGCAAACTCGCCACGATATTTGCCGCCATCAGCGAACGAGTAAACCCCGAGAGCGCTGTGCATTTCCCCATCCTTCCAGCGTCCGTTATACGTGTAAAATGTGTGCTTACCATGGGATTCGAGCTGACCTCGCACTTGTGGTGCCAAACCTGGTGGAGCATTTACGATTGCCACCTCCGGAATTATTTCAAGTTTGTCGACTTCGTCCTCTTGGTTGTCGCTAACTTCAGGGTTATTGGGCTTTACTGGAGGCTTTTTCACACCAGCGATAGCCGCCTGCTGCTGTCGCTTGCGAGCAATGTCTTCATCAACATGAAAAGAGCAGTCTCGAAATGCTCGTTGGATCAGTATTTGACTCTTTTGGCGCGGCTCGAGGGCCTTCGATGGGTCTGGCGCCGCCAAATCGGGCTTCATGAAGGCATCATAGTGCTTTTGGTGAGCGAGCATGCGGATTTCGACGGTAGAAAGGTGCTCCGGTACTCCGAAGAAGGCTTGCTCAAGCCGGTTAAACAGCACGGCGCTCCAGCGGTTGAGCTGGATCTGGTTGGACTTGAGAAACCAAGGCGCGAAGCGTGCATGCACTTCAGGCAGACCCACACGGCGCAGCATGCGGTAGTAAAAGACGCTGCGCGGATCTTCATCCTTGACTTTCTGTTGTAGGATAGCACCTCATGTGATTTTGGAAAAGAAGTCTTCAAGTACTAAGCTACGACTGTCAACGTACGCGCTGGTAGGCCACCAAGCTCTTTCGGTCTTTCAAAATGAGTGCGTTGATCTGTTTCACAAGCTGCAGAATCACCACACACAAACTCCGCAATATGAGAATGCTGGGCATTAGCCTAAAATTTTTGCAGAGCCTCACATACGTTGTGCAGCTCGCGCTCAACACGCTTCTTGTCTTCTAGCTCTCTGCGCAGAATTTCACAGAGGTATCGCTGCCGAGCCTCCTCGGGCGTCTCCTTCCGCGGCTTCTTACGTCCTAGCCATAAGCTTCGCACCGACAGCGACATCGATGCTCGCGGTGTTTGATGTACTGGGTTTGGAGCGCGACGCTTTGCTTTTATTTTACTCTGCCTATCTCTAAGGCTTGTAACGAACGAACTTGCATTTAGCAGCGAAGGGAGTGCATGCAACATGTAGCGCTACTACTAACAGTACTAAGAATAATGACTTGAAGATGTCGAAAGGTTCTATAGTCACATGCACACGGAACCCCCGAGGGGGAACGTGCTTGCAACCTCAAACACCTTACGATTGATATGGCAATGCTAAATGTTTTATGAGCGGCTTCATGTCCATGGAGAGGGACCGAACACCGAGCGAGCTTGCGGGTGCTACATGCAGTACGAGCCGGCGAAGATTGGAGGGTTCTCTCAGTGGTGTTTGAATACATTTTGCTTCCACATCCGACAGGTAAGGTCCGAAGACCCCCCGGCTTTCAGTATTAGCATGGAATTTTTTACATCAACGAGAACGGTATGAATAGGGGCGACCAAGACTTGTGCTGTGTGCGATAGAATACAGGAATGACCTGCTCGCTGCACAGGGTCGTATTCGATTTGACTGGACCAGCTTCGCCCAATGTTTTACCTTGTGCTGAGTATGACGGTAGTGGACCAATCAGAGCGAGTTCCAAAGGAGACACAGGAAAGGACAGGGCAGATTAAGCCGATGTCAAGACATGACATGACGGTCCTCAGACGTCCCACTCAGAAGCTCTGTGTCAAAACGCCGGAATTGTCGATTTTAGTTGATTGACGACAACACTACTGTAGGTAGGCTCGAAAAGGATCACGATGGTATTGCGCGCTGCCCATTGGGGAGTTCCGTATGGGGCGAGTGCTCATGCAGCGTCCTAGAGCAGGGAGCGCTGACGAGATACATCGACAAACCACCCGGCAGATCTTAGTGGGTTGATTAATCAACCCACAGGGTTCCGTTGTACTTGTAGACCAGAGTTGACCCCAACCGAAGGCATTTACGCCGGGCGCTGCAGCGCACATGCACCTTGTACGTGCTCGATTCAATCGGGCCCCCGGACTGACGACAGGCGTGTCTACGGATCCACCAGTACTGTAGTGATCGGCAGGCGTCATCGGGCCCACGAGCGAGCGCTGTTGGCCTTGCGGTGCCGCATTGCGCGGCAGGCAAGGAAATCCGTGCACGTATTCATGTGTCCTGCAGCAGAGAGCCTGAAAATCCTGCGCGTCCTGTAGGACATTCGGCCGGCTGGGCCACCGAAATGCGGTCAACCAGGTGACAGGCTGCCGTTGGCAGCCTGGATGCGCCGCATGGTCCCACCTCTTGACTTGGGGCTCGGGGTCGGGTGCTGATTGGTGCGTGGACCAATATGGCGGGCCAATCAAAGATGGCCGCTTCGTTCCGCAGAACAGTCCTCTCAGCGATTCCACTCTCGGCCCACGTTCGGCGAACGGGGCCAAATCAGATCCGCTGC
>JAIKVD010000765.1:0-15195 GCA_024679075.1 Phytophthora uliginosa
GCAGCACCACGTGACGTGCACCAACAAAGTCCACCGTTTCACGGCGCGGGTCCTCGAAGTAGACGGCTGTTTCGTTCATGAGAACAGTGCGAGCCAAATCCACCCGTGGTTTCAGCTTCGTGAGATAACTCATGAAACTGATAGCATGTCGTACGAGCTCATCATCACTTAGAGTCGTCAGATTGGTGGTACGCCTTAGTGAAAGGCCGTAGCGGCGCATAAATGCACCGAGCCACCGCTCTGAAGCAGCAAAGGTGTCGTCGTTCAGCACTGTGCGAGCATGGTGGATGGCTGAGGCTTGAATCCACTGGCGGGAAACCTTCTGGTGCTGCGCGCGCATGAACACGATGTCGTCGAACAGCATGTCTTCTATCTCGCCGAGGCGCGGGCGAGCTCCACCACCCCGAAGTCGCAGCTGGTCGTTCGAGGCTTGTCGAATGCTGTCACGATGCTTGTACCAATAGCGAATCTGTGCGGCCGAAATCTTCCAGCCTTTCTCTACGCTATAGTGTCGGAGCGCACGTGAGGGCACGCCGTTTGCATGCCTGTCAATCCAATCAAGGACCTCCCTCTTCTCGGAAATTGTCTTGGAAACGCGTTGGCGTGGCATAGGAGAAGTTGCTGGTAGTGTCGCGTATGTGGTCTTCAGTCAATTTTGAACTGAGGGTCGAGCGCGTAGCGGAGTTCGCTTTGCTGGCACAAACTAGTGGCTCACGTTGGGTATAATATTTGGAGGGTATTTTAACTATTATTATACTAGACGTTGGGGTTTTGTATTCGGAAGGGTATAATATTTGGAGAGGGTACATTAATCGGAAGAACCCGTTATGAAGCCGTGATCACTGCAGCAACATAAAGGCGAAATCGTTCTTTACGAACGCACGTTTCTATACCTTAAGAAACGTTTCTATATTCTATACATACAAACTTCAAGTGTTTTTTTAAGGGAGGATCGTCATTTTGACTGTCTGCTCTGTAAACATGAGCTCGACCGCCGCCGCCGCCAAGAGCCGGCCCTACGGGGACCTGAAGGAGGTCATCAGCACCAAGGACTGCTACTGCCTGAACGAGGACCCCAACAAACCCTTCGGCAACCTTTTCATCGGCGACGAGACGCTGCAGCTCAAGTCGGACGCTGATGGTAGCTGGCCACGTATCTTTCTCTAAAAATCCATATTTATCTCTAACTGCACGTATTTTTCCCTAACAGAACAATTGATGCTCTACATCGAGTTCCAGGACGCCGTCAAGGTCTTCTCACTCAACATTGTGGCCCCTCAGGGGGAGGAGGCCCCCCGCGTCATCAAACTCTTCGTGAACCGCCCCAACCTCGGCTTCTCGGACGCAGGCGACGTGGAGCCCACTCAGACAATCGAACTTAAGGAGGAGGACCTGCTGCCCGAGAACGACGTGGAGCTTCGCTTCGTCAAGTTCCAGCGCGTCAAGAACATCACCGTCTTCGTGGAGGAGAACAATGGGGCCGAGGAGACCGCCATCTCCAGCCTCAAATTCTTTGGTGAGTCGGCAATATTTGTTTTTTGCTAAAAGTTTAGGTGGATGCTAATTTTTTGTTGATAAAATTTAGGGGAACGTCTGGCGGGTACCAACATGAACGAGCTGAAGAAGATCAACGACGAATAAGAAATCAATCAACATGCTTGGAGCCACTCGAGCAGTCGTGTGTGTCTTTGAGCAACAGGACGAGATGCAGTTTTTTGTGTACTATTTGATGTGCTTATTCTTTAGAGTTACTTTCACACGTCGAAGCGGTCGTTGGCTAGCACTTTACTCTTGTTGCCGCCGTAGAGCAAGTAGAACGGGGTCTCGGGTGCGTGGCCTAATGTGGAGATATGGGGTAGCAGGTCTCGCTTGTTGCGTGGCACGCCTCGCTTCTTGTACGGATTTCTCCAGTCGTCCAGATATTCGATGCCAGCGTTGATACCAGGTGCGTTAAGCTTTCGCGCTACGTCCTGTTCTGGGTTGTACACGGCGGCGAAGTCTGTCGTGCCGATACGTCTTAACTTGTGATACTTCGTTTGCTTCCGTGTCTCGCGTTGTACAGCGTCATAGGGGGCAGTGGCTTGCAGAGTGGTTTTGTTAGAAGGCGGGTACGGCATCAGTCTTGACGGCGGTCTGGCTGTGGCCAGTCGTGTGGATACAATTCGACGAGCATTTTCCCGGATATGGGTCTCTACGGGCACGCCGAAACTCGTGGCGCTGGCTGGCTGCATGGGAGAGTTATAAATCCCGGCAACAGCCTTTGTGCTGACAAGATGATGGAGGTCTTGCGTGACCTTGACAAGTTCCTCTCTCGCAGCCTCTTCGCTCGCTAACTGCTCCCGCTCTTGCTGTTTACGCAGGTTCTCTTCAAGCATCCGGCGCATGTTGTCCCCCTTGGCTGCTAGCTCGCTGATGTAGGCCTTGCGTTTTCGAAAGTCCAGACGCTTCGCTCGACTTTGGATGCCGCGTGCGAGCTTCTGGATGACGACTGCATAGTAATCTAGGACCGCTCGTCGATGAGCTCGATGCAGTTCCGCGCGCAGCCTCTTGCAGCGTCGACGCCCCAAGTGACCGCGATATACGCGGGAAAGCATCAGTTCGGCATCCCTGTATCAAGAACCAAAGGTTAAAGGACCCAGCTGGTGAGCATCCGTGTGGTAGTTGACGAGTGAATCAAGAGCCGGCAACGCGTACGTCTGTCGTGTGACTGCAGCTCGGACTCGCTGTCCTCGGAAGAGTCGCTGGATGTGGGTCGCGGCCTTGCGCTCGGTCTCGGCTTGGTCTTCGACGTCACTGCATGCATGGGGAAAGCGCCAGCGTGGGTGGTTAGAGAGACAAGAACGCAATCTGGCGCAGGATGGATGGGTGCTCGTACTCGAGAAGCTGCTGCAATCGCTCGAGCGTGACGCCTCGGCTCTTCCAGCAGTCGTAGAACAGCGCCATGTGCAGCTGCGTGTGCTCCGGCGACTACCAGCATACAGAGAGAGGTCTGACCGGGGTCGATGCCCAGATATAGAGCTAAGCTTACCAGCTATTGGAACAGCCGCGCAGGACAAGATCACCAGACCGCGCCTTTACGACACCTCGACGCAAGAAAAATAGAAAAGGGTCTAAATTTGGAGAACGGACTCAATTGAGTCCGAGGTTGGGCCCATGCAGCACAGCAGCTCTCCGTGCAGATCGGAGAGATGATAAGGTCGACAGCGCTCGCTCGCAGCCATGTCACGCAATTCCCCTCAGCTGCAGAATGGCCACGTGGTTATCTGGCGCAGTATGGACTGGAGCTCGTCTCTGATTGGCTGGAGCACTTCAACTTGACCAGCCGAGGGTGCCGTTACCGGCCTCGTCCCACCTGGAGTAACGGATGGGATCGTCCAAAGAGACGAGAAGCCGGCGAAAGACTCGAGGGCATTCTGCATAGCCGTGTGCGTCGCAGGCTTTCCATCTGCGGCGACGCCAAGCTGGGCTGCCATGGAGCTATTCGCGACCTTAAACGTCCACCGCGTCGAGGACCAGCGAGCAATTGAACGCGTCATGGCGTCCCGGGACAAGCGGTGGCTGGCCAGCCTCGGGCTCAAGGGCTCTCGCAACTCGCAGACGTGCAGCACGGAGAGCGGCGAAGACGAAGTGGAGGTGGAGCAGGCGGACCCGGACGCCGAGATGGCCGCGCTGGATGCGGAGATAGAGGGCGTCGCCGTCAGCACGCAGCTGGAGAACGAGCGGCCCGTGCCGCTCACCATGAAGCTCATTCGCGAGTGCTTCGCGATGGCTAAACACCCAACGCGACGGGCGCGGACGCCTGAGGAGGAAGAGAGAGAGATCGAGGTGATGCTGAACAAAAAGCTGCTGCGACTCGACTGGCTGGACATTGGCAAGATCGAGAACCTCGACGCGTTTACACACGTGGAGGAGCTGTACCTCCAGTACAATCTGATCGAGATGGTTGAAGGACTGGAGGACCATGACCAGCTCATGTTCCTTGCGCTCGCGGGCAATCGCATCCGTGAAGTCAAGAACCTCCGGCACTTGCGCAATGTGCGTATTGTTTTGTGCGATGAATTCGAGGCATAATGGAGGTGGTCTGATAGCTGTTGTTTTTTCTTCTGCAGCTGAAGTTCCTGGATCTGTCCATGAACTACATCGAGGATTTCGACATGAGCGAGTTCCCCAAGTCCCTTCGTATCCTGCGTCTCGCTGGCAATCCGTTCGTGCGGCATATGCCGGCGTACGCGCACCTCTTCTTCGAGAGGTTGCCGAATCTGGTGCAGGTTGATAACGTTCGTCGACCGTCGTCGATGCCTTCAGCAGAAACTCCTCCATTATCATCATCGTCGTCGATTGGAAGCAGCAGCACAGCATCGGAGAGCCACGCAGCAGTAGTGCCTCTTCCTGCTCTTCACTCGCCGATGGATCAATACCGCGCGTTGCAAGTAGAAGTGGAGCTGCCTCAACACGAGCAGGACCTTCTCGAGAAGCAGGAGGTGTTCGAAGCAGAAAATAAGGCGGAGTTCAGTCTTGCAGACTACGAGAATCAGCGAAGCGAGCGCATGTCCAAGTGGAAGCTCCAGTTGACAGCTCTGACGTCGCGGACTCGGGAGCAACTCGCGGATACTGGAGAATCAATTCAGACGGACACAGCAAGTCGATTTCGTGAGAGGCGCAAGACGGCCCTGTCACGGGCACGTCGAGCCACAGACGCAGCGCTGGTGGATGCTGCGAGTCACTTCAAGCAGGTGCGAAACCGCCTTCGTCGACGGAAAACAATGGCACGTTCGGCGTCGAGCTAACGCCTTAACCTGTTGCCTTCGTAGATGGAGCTGGCGCACCAAGACTGGCAGCAAAGCCAGCAGAGACGACCGACCCCCTCGCCAGCGAGCTAAGCACACGTCTCTAAACAATAAGTCGGACATTTCACGGTCAGCAATACCAAAACCTTTTCACTATCATCGTGGGTTTGATGTGATGTACAGCGAGCACCCTAGTGCTGAATGGCGAAGCTCGTGTCGCAGGGCGCAGCCTGCGGGACGTACTCTGCCAGAGTTCTCAGATGCAGCGTGAACTCTCCGAGCGTCAGATTCCGTGCATTTTGCACGTGGACACTCTTGGCAACGACGAAAGGTGCAGCTTTGTACACGTCGCCGCACGCTGCGATGTCCGGTTGGTGGGGGCTGACCACCACGAGTCCGAACCTGCCTGCGCGAGGGTCCAGCAGCCTCTGCGGCGCTCCGCCAAAGAGTCTGTCACGACACAAACTCTGCAGCAGAGTGACACGCCACGCCGCCTTCTCCGCGGCGGACTGGAACCTGCTGGGGGCTCCCACGACGTGCACACTGGTCATCGTGGTCGTGCTGCCGAGACAGAAGGCCAGTCTCGGGAAGAAGCTCCTGCATGTGGCCTCGACGAACTGCGCGCTCTCCTCGCTCACAATGAAGAGCGGGCCGTAGCTCGACACGGAGGTGAGCAGCTGGATGAGGTCCTGCTCGACTGAGGCGAGCGCCGCGGACACGTTGGGCGTGCGGAGGGCGCGCTGCTTGGCAGCTTGGAGCGCTGCCTGGGACGGCTTGAGTCCCAGTTGTTGGCGCATCCACTTGGTCGGCACGAGGACGTTCTCCCAGCACAGGACAAAGGCATTGGGCAGACCCCCGACCGGGCGGTTGGTGGCTGGGTACTCGTACAGGTCACTGGAGTAAGCCGACACGTCCATGGAGAAGGACGAAACCATGGCCTGGGACATTATATTGGTGGGGGGTAGACTGCCGGGGTGCAGGCAGCCGTTCTCCAGGAGGAAAGTCAATACATCCGGGTTCATTATGGCGGGGGGCTTGTCACGCGCTGAAGGAAAGTTGCAGAATGGTGCTAAAGATCAGACTTTGGCGCTGAAACGGACGCTAATTGGTCGTTTCTGTTGCACTTCAAGAACGTGAGTGATGGTCGTTGTGTAGCCATGTTGGATCTACTTATAGCAGTATTTCAAGCAAAATTCGGTGTTTGTTGTGCTAACCTTATTCGTTCTTGCAAATTGGAAGGTGAAGTCTACGCCGTAATGCTGCAGCGTGAACTGGAGTATGAATACGATCCAGACGAACATTCTGCTCTGTAACTGGACTACATGGGCCTCGAGCACAAATGCTAATTGGAAGAGAGCCGAGAGCATGAACTTCCGTTTGAGTACAATGTGCATCACCACGAACGACAGCACTTCCAAAGCCACATACACTGACAAATTTTCCACCATCGATTCCAGTTGACCGGGCTCCATGTCTCGTGTGTGCGGGTAGTATTTGTGTGCCGGTAGCTGGCACAGAATCGTCAAGTAAACTCCGAAAAGAATAGGAACCGCATATTCGACGTACTCAACGAGAGCATGGTACTCACAGTGGAAAAGCAGTTCGAGCGTGCTTTCGACCAATTCCAATTGCAGATCTTCATGCGAGTGTGCTGGACTGGTAGATTCGTTTTGGCCCACAGTAGGCTGCACTGGTTCCTTGGTAGGACTTACACTCACAGAACCTCGAGGCTCTGTTATGAATCGGGAAACAAAACGAGATGCTTTTCGGGCCCCGCGAGTCACGAATGCGTTGTGGTGGCCGACAAGCGAGTCCAGATCACGTTGAGCATCAGCTCCTAGACCAAGCTTCATCGGAGAGCGGATACGAATAATAGCCTTTCTTCGTCTTGAACGATCGAAGCTGCTGGGACGCACTCATTACAGCCGGAATGAGCTCGTCGGTAATTCTCCTGTTGCCCATTGAATCAAATCCTTGAGACCGCTGGTGCTGCTCTTGCAGTACTCGCGTACGGTTGAGTAGAGAATGAAATGCAAAAATGCCGCTCGCAACATCGACGGAAATGATGACAACGGTGGCGAGCGTCGATTTCGTTGCCTGCATACACGTCGCCACATAAAGCGCATTAAATACTTCGATTGAGAACACGGCGATCACCGGGATGCAATCTTCCACGTACGAAGAAGCCCAAGCCACGATGTTTTTCATGACGAACTTTATCACAGGAAGTAACAGGACGAGACCTGCGCGGTTGTTGGAGCTCGTTCTGAGGTACACACCGCTGAAAGCTGGATAAATCACAGCGATAATGGCCTCCGTGGCTAATACGTAAAACTCCAGCTTGAGTTCGTGGTCTAGACCAGGGTTTGCCTTAAAAGTATTAAGGCCAATGGTCAATATCAACACCACGAAGAAGACAGCAAAGCATGGTCCGATACCGAGAACAATCCCGAATGGCACCGGAAAAATCCACAGATAGGCAATCACTACAACGGTTGCGATGTATATTCCTGTCCCCACAACACTCATGCAAAAGATCTGCATCAGCGAAATTTTCACACGGTCCACCATGTCCGTAACTTGATACGTGCTTCCCATGAGAACAATGACCCCGCTGATGAAGAATCGGATCCAAAACATGTAGTTGGCTTCCCACCCCAGTGCCGGGTCACACAATGGAATGCACTCGATGAGAACTATCGCAAGCAACGACGGCACCGGAGTCAGCACGCAAACTGCTAGAGCACGAGCTACCGACGTTTTCTTGCAGTACACTTGGAAAGCTTGCAGTCTCTCGATCGAGTACATCCCGCGCGACTCACCTGCAGTTTACTGTAACCAGCAGCAATTTGTTGACAGAAGGTGAAGACCTCCCTGGTCCACAGAGTAGACTGCGCATTCCTGTGCTGCTCCGTCACGCTGGTTCTTTTACTCTGTGTCTTCATGTCGGTTGTTGGCAACCGAAGATTTCAATCCTAAGATTGAGAAAATCGTGGTACACGGCCTAATGCAGCCACACGAATTGGAAGGTGAAGTCCACGCCGTAATGCGCCAATGTGAACTGCAGAATGAACACGATCCAGACAAACATCCGACTTTGAAGCTGGACGACGTGGGTCTCCAGTACAAATGCTAACTGGTACAGACCAGACAAGTGAAACTTCCGCTTGAGCGCCATGTGCATCCCCACGAACGACAAAACTTCCAGCGTCACGTACACTGAGAGACAAGTGAAACTTCCGCTTGAGCGCCATGTGCATCCCCACCAACCACAAAACTTCCAGCGTCACGTACACAGACAAGTGAAACTTCCGCTTGAGCGCCATGTGCATCCCCACGAACGACAAAACTTCCAGCGTCACGTACACTGAGAGCTGGCCCGCCTCCAAAGTCTCGTGTGTGCGGGTAATATTCGTGCACCGGCAGTTAGGATCGACAGGTAGACGCCGAACAGAATGGGGACGGCACACGCGACGTACTCGACAAGAGCATGATACTCGCAATGGAATAGCAGCTGAAGTGTGCCTTCTATCAGCTCTAGGTTCTCCTCTTGTGCACCTTGTGGGGTGTCTAAATGTTTCACCAATACACGATGCGGCTCGGGAGGGCCTGGGGGAGCTTGAGCTGGGGCGACTTCTTTGATAAAAATTTTAGAGGCTCCACTCGCTTTAGCGCTGGTACTTCCACGACTGACGGTGCTGCTACCAAGTCTTGAAGCTGCACGTAAAACCTTCCGCGCCCCGTTAGTCACGAATAGTTTCTGATGTTCAGCCAGCGAGTCTAGAACTCAGTTGCGATTCCAATTTTCACGGGGGAGCGAACTCTAATCTCCTTGCCTTTCTGCGTCCTGAACGTCCGAAGGTGCTGAAACGAGGTCATGACTGTTGTCATTGGCTCTACAGGTTCGTGCTTGTTGCCTTCAGAGGCTGTTGCTTGGGATCGACGATGCTGATCTTCAAGAGCTCGCGAGCGATGAAGCAGTGATCGGAAAGCCAGAACAACGTTCAAGACATCCGAAGTGATGATAATGATGGTGGCCAGCGTCGATTTCGTCGACTGCATGCACGTCGCCACGTACAGCGCATTAAACACTTCGATCGAGAACACTGTAACCACTGGGATGCAGTCTTCGACATGGGAAGAGGACCACGCCACGACACGTTTCTTGATGACAGGCAGTAAAGAGCACAAGTCCTGCGCGGCCGGTGGAGCTCGCTCTGAGGTACACACTGCTAAAAGCCGGATAAATTACCGAGATGGCGCCCTCAGTGGCTAACACGTAAAATTGTAGTTTGAGCTCGTCGCCCTGAAACTTTCAAAGCGAATCTCGTCGCCCGGTCTGGGCGCCCGGTCTGGGCGACGAGATTCGCTTTGAAAGGTTCAGGGCCGATGGTGACTATCAAGGCGGTCAAAAAGACAGCGAAGCATGGCCCGATACCGAGAACAATCCCGAACGGCACAGGGAAGATCCACAGGTAAGACACAAGCATGACCGTTCCAACGTAAATGCTCATCGCCACCATACTCATACCCAGCCTTTGCAGCGGCGAAATCTTGACACGATCTACCATGTCTGTGGCTTGATACGTGCACCCGATGAATATAATCACCCCGCTAATGTAGAATCGGATCCAAAACATGTAGTTGGCTTCCCACCCGAGTAGTGGATCGCGTAATGGGAAACACTCGATAAGGACAATTGCAAGTAGCGAAGGTACTGGAGTCAGCACGCACACTGCTATCGCTCGGACTGCCGACGTTTTCTCGCAATATACCTGGTACGCATGAAGCCGCTCGATCGAGTACATGCCCCGGTGACTTACCTGCAGTTTGTTGTACCCAGCAGCAAGTTTTCGGCCAAAGTTGAGGAGTTTCTGATCGCCAGAGTAGATTGTGCTTGCTGATGCTGTTCAGGCAGATTCCTGTTATTGTGGTTGCTGTGATCCGGAGAGTTGGGTCCTGGCTCTTCGACTCCGAGGCCAGCAGCCACCTTGACCTGCTTCTTGCCACTCATCTCGAGTCTTCTTCGCTGCGTTCACAGCAACTTGTTGTCATCAAGTAAGAAGCTGAAATTAGTACCTTCGCAATAGGATCGATTTAGTCCTCCCCGAAAACTATCACGCCTTCCCACGCGGTGCTTGTGTCAGCAAGGTCGTCATCATCTCCACGTTAAAATAGCCACCATGACTGCAATATCGCTGGTCCGAGGCTGTCAGATATTCCCCAGATCGCATGAACTTCCAACTTCCAACATTGCATCCAAGCAGCTCCAACCCCAGCAGTTGACCAACAGTATCACATGTCAAGCATTTCAGCTCATGGGCGAGACGCATTTTTTTTCATCTAGGCCGAGAGCTTGACTAATTATTTCTAGTGCCACGATAATTTAATTGAAATACAGTGTCTACCAGATAATCAACTTGGTGGCTGAGCTGCATATTCCGGTTCTTCGAAACTTGGCTTTCTGCTGGCCTGTAAATCGCTGCAGTGTTGGTTGGGGGGTTGCAGCCATCTCGGTCCCTTTTTGGAGTCACTCTTGGGACTGGGCCAAATTTTGTTGTCTTCATGATCGCCTTGATTCTCACAGTCGGCCGTAATGCATTCAAGGCGAATCTCGCCCTGACCACGGTGTTCAAGCGCCAATTGTTTATCCTAGGAGTATTGGCTGTCATCTCCGTGATTTACCCTGCTTTTTAGCAGCGCGTACCTCCAGGATAGTCTGTCCTCCCGTTGAATAAGTTCGCTATTACGACGAAACAAGCGTTGATAACCAGAAAAGGTATAAGACCGAAATCGTTCTGGTAGCTGGTACACTTAAGGCTAATTTCAGCAACATCCGCTCCACGTATTCACTTCGTCAGGGTTAACGAACACGAAGCACGTCATGAAGGTGGCTCCGACACCCGCCGTGGGTGAAACACGAGACGAGTTCAAGTTCAAGAAACAACCGAAGTTCGATGACAACACTGGAGCAATTTCGTCTTACACTTGGTTAGACCGAGTTCTTGAACTAGGTCGAAAATTAGTTGCAGGTTACAACAAACTACAGGTCAGCCACCGCGGAATGTACTCGCTGGAGAGACTGAAAGCCTTTCAGGCGTATTGCGAGAAAACCTCGACAGCTCATGCCGTTGCTGTCTGTCTGCTGACTCCCATCCCCCCTTTACTTGGGATCGTGGTGCTCGAGTGCATTCCCGTGGTTGACCGGGCCTGGGCTGGAAAGCCAACTATGGGTTTTGGGTCCGCTTCTTTCTGAGTGGAATGATCGTCGCCCTTTGCACTACCTACCAGATAACTGGTTTGATTGAGCGTCTCCACCTCTCGCTGTTACAGAGCGTTAGAATCGCGGTAATGCTCATGACGCTGTACGCCGGAACTCTGATGGTGATTGCGGCCGTTTGGGTCTTTCCCGTTCCGTTTGGCGTCGTCGTCGGCATTGGCCCCTGCTTCCTCGTCTTCAGCTTCATCTTAGTGTTTACGATAGGCCTGAAGACATTCAAGGCGAATCCGGGCCTCACGCACGAAATGCAGCTTCAATTTTGCGCATTGGGGGTGCAAGGCCTTATCGCGATCCTTTATCCTGCTTTTAGCGGCATTTACGCCAAGGCGAGCTCGAATGAACGCGCGGGGCTCGTACTACTTCTTCCTTTAACCAAGTTGATCATGAAAAACATTGTGGCTTGGGCCTCATCTCACTTGGAGGACCAAGTTCCCCTCATTGCTGTATTTTCGATCGAAGTATTCAACGCTCTGTACGTCGCGACGTGCATGCAATCTACAAAGTCCACTCTAGCTACGGTCATTATCATCTCTTTCGACGTCGTCAGTGGCATATTCACCTTCGACTCGTTGATTCATCGCACGCGAGCAATACAACGGCAGATGCAGCGACTGGAGGCCGACCTGGCGACTGAAAAGCATGCAAGTGGAGAGCTTATTCCCAAAGTGATGGCTGCGTCACAGCACCTTAGATCATTTCGGACTCGTCGAGGCCCAGTGATCCGAATACGCGCTCCACTCAGGCTGCTACTCGATGTCGAAAACGAACGTGTGTTAGAGTCACTCACTCGTCACTTGGTCTCATTTGAGAAGCGAGAAGCCGTACGAGTCCCCAATATCGCGAAAATGGGCATTACACAAGGCGAGGATCAGAAGCTGGAGCTGGTGGAAGCGCGCTACAACTTCTCTTCAACTGCGAGTACCATGTTCTCGTAGAATACGTCGAGTGTGCCGTACCCATAATTTTCGGCATCTACTTGAGCATTTTGTGTCAACTTCCCTCGAGGAAGTACTACCCCATGACACGGGACATGGTGGGAGGCCAACTTGAAGGTATGTTGACAAGCCTCTCAGTGTATGTGGCTTTGGAGATTTTATCGTTCGTGGTCATGCACGTGGCGCTCACGTGGAAGTTCAAGCTCTCAGCTCTCTATCTGCTGGCGTTTGTACTCGAGACTCAAGTCGTGCAGATCCAAGCTCGACTGTTCTTCTGGATCGTCTTCATTCTCCAGTTCACGCTGCAGCATTACGGAGTAGACTTCAGCTTCCACTTTGCATGGATACGCCAGCATTATAGCTTTAGGACTGGAATAGAGTGCTCCGGGTTCCTATTCCTGAGAAACTAATCACGGTAAAATACTGACTGATGGCCATCACGCAGTACCTGCAGGGTAAAAAATAGTGAAGCACTCGTGCGTTGGTTTCGCTCGCTGCTCTACGATGCATTTAGGGCAGCACCATGGGATGCTGCAG
Source organism: Phytophthora uliginosa (assembly GCA_024679075.1). Lineage (NCBI taxonomy): Eukaryota > Oomycota > Peronosporomycetes > Peronosporales > Peronosporaceae > Phytophthora > Phytophthora uliginosa. Next base: position 12,540 of record JAIKVD010000765.1, read on the forward strand.
CGATATCCGAATCGGGGCTGCTCCGATAGAACTCACACCGCAATTCCCTCTCGTCCGCTCAAGCTCATCGACAATCTACTGCATCGGTCTCAAGTATGCGCGTGAAGTCCATTTTGGCGGTGCCTCTGGCCATGGCGATGCTTCTGTTGGTTCTGCAGTTCCCAGCAAAGACCAGCGCCAACTCGCTCCGTCGAGGCGCAGTCTTCCCCGAACGCATCGTGACTCCGTCGAGCCCAGTGCTTCTGTCGACACTCAAGGACGAAACTCCAGTCCAACGACAACGCACAGTTCAAGACGAGCTCTCTCAAGTATTCGCTGCCCCCACGGCCAAAGGCAGGAAAGGTACAGGGGACGCGTGCATCGGACCCATTTGCGGCCTCGGTCTCTTCTTCGCGTCCATCGGCCTCACATTCGTCGCCTGCTTCGTGGTCATCTACATCGCCGACAAACGCTACGACCGAGTGCACAACACTCGTCGCCGTCACGACAAGTTCTACGACAGCAGTCGCAAGCGACGCCCGAGCCACGGACACGTCGACTTCCGCCGCAATTGCACGGGCACGGCACTGCGCTCCCCCACGGCGATGCGACATCGTGCAGCGCAGTAGCAACCGCAGCACGCGACTAGAAAGAACCAAATAGACTTGTGAGCAATTCACGACTCGGTTGATAGCTACTTGTATCTCCTCAAACAACTACTACCCCCCCCCTTTAAGCCGTGACGATGTCTCGGTTGTCGATCGGTGACAAGGTACCGCTCACGGGGGTGGCAGCCACCATTCGGTAGCTGCCCGCTCGGTCTCGACACTCGTCCATCTCAGCCAATCTGAGGTCCTCGGACTTGACGAGAGTCACGAGCACGGAACCGATGAGCGGCACTGCACTCAAAATGACGAAGACGTACGAGGACTTGAGGTTCCTGCAACGCACCAAAACTGCATAGTCGTCGCAGTCTCGACCGTAGTCGCTGGTGGCGAGGACGATGCCGGAGACGAGAGCCACAACCGCCAGGAGACTGTCCGTTGCTCGGGTGAAAGTTGCGCGAGGGCGAAGTATCATGGGGAACAACTCGCCTAGAACCAGCAACGCCCCGGAATACTGCAGGATCGTGTACGCCACGACCAAGACGAAGGCGTTTTCGGCGCTGCCGAGTCGGAAGGCCAGACCGTTGGAGGCGTTGGTCATCGGGAACGTCATCGCTGCTGTGATGATCGACACCAGAGCGAAAACCAGTTGAAAACCTCGTAGTAAGATGCAGACGAGAGTAACCGCGTACGGAGACATGGCCACAGATAGCGGAAGGTGAAGGAACTGGGCGATTGAGGCGCGACCGGGAGAATTCGAGAGTGAGGTGGCGTTCCTCCTGAAAGAATCGGTACATCCGGTCCTCCAAAACGTGGACGACCCTCGTTCGAACCACAGTGTACTGTACCTTGAGTGCCACTTCAGTGCATACAGATTGATGGACTGGCCAACTCGCTGTCACCAACTGTAGCGGGTTGTTTGCTATCTGGCCATGCAGGGTCAATCTGACCTTCAGTTCTATTACGTGAGACTCAAGCTAATGTCGCTGCGATGACACGGGCGGCACGTCTCCACCGTTCAAGAGGTTGATGGTCTTTGCCTTCTTGGTCTTGCGCTTCTCGTTGCGGCTGACGGAGAGCACTAGGGTGGAGAACTTCCAGGACGTGCCGGGGGTGGCCATGATACCCGTCGCCTCGTCCTCTGTGTTGTCGGTGGCCTTCTCGTCGGGGTTCTCCTTCTTGAAGGCCTTGACGATGAGCGTGCCGTTGCCCTTCGGCCCGCTGCACGCGATCGTGTAGTTGGCCGCCTCGTTGTTGAGCACGCCGACGTACTTGGACCGGTCGCTCTTGATCGGGTGGCCTAGCAGTTGGCGCGCCATGTCGTGGTTGTTCACGTGGTCCAGCACCAACTTGTGCACGTAGAACGGTCGGTTGCGCAGGACGCGGATCACGAAGAAGGACGCCACGCCGCCGAGGAGCACGCCGCCGATCACGGGGAAGAACATCTTGTTGCCCAGCGTCTCGGATTTCTGGTGTGTGACGACGTCCTGGTTTGCCTGGAACGCCTCGAGCGCCGAGAACTGCGAGCCGTCCGCCATCTCCACGCTCAGCTCGTCGAACGTTACGACGCTGCTGTCCTCGTCCTCGTCCTTGCCCACGTGCAGGTTCTGGCGGTAGTGCACCACGACACTGCCACAGTCGCCCTTGACTCGGAAGCTGCCCTCGCTGCTCTTGGGCTCGACGGAGGAGCCATCGGCGTCCAGCTCCTTGATGCGCTCGAACTCCTTCGGGTACCCGACGGTCTCGAACACGCGCCGATCCTTGACCACAGCGCGCTTGGCCATGTTGAAGATGCGCACGTTCTTATTCGATGACGACAACAAGGCAACGGCAAGAGTGACGTTAGCGGAACTTCAGTTTGTGGCTTGTCGCATGGAAATCTGGGGCAATCAACTGGACTGCACCTCATCCTCCTCGGCATCCCGGCTCTTGAAGCGAGCCACCACGCCCATGGCGGACATGGCCACGACCACGTACGCCGCCAGCATCTGCATGGTGGGCGTCAGGCCCGACACCGTCTTGGCGCCGTCCTTGAGCCCCAGCGGCGTGTTGTTCGGGCTCGGCTGGCTGCT
>JAIKVD010000766.1:0-15189 GCA_024679075.1 Phytophthora uliginosa
CGCGCCACGCCAGCGTCTGCCAAGCCGCCACACCCGCAGCCTCCTTGTCGTTGCTGCAGTGCTCGGGCAGCGTAGCGCGCCGCACTTCCCCGGCCGCTTGAAGATCCTTAGCGGAATCTGAGATCGTTTTGCTCTGCGTCTGCTGCTGCTGGACCTTGTGCTGCACGCCCTGCCGCAGCAGCTGCATGAACTTCTTCCTGTCCTCGGTATCGGCCATGTCGCAGTCTGGGGGATGCCTGAGAGGGTCCGATAGCGCAGCGACGACCTCGAGCGACCAAGCTTCCGGTAGGTGTCGTCGATTGAACTTGTCCAAGGACGGCGAGCAGAAATGGGGGTCAAGATATCATGTGGTCGTTGTAAAAAGCGTCTTATTATCACTCTAAAGGGCGGAGACTACTGCACGTCGCTCGGAAGCTTTGATGGTCACGCGACGTCAGCTACGAAGACTCGTTGTCCGATTCGTCGCTTGATTGCTGCAGGAACGACGAGAGGCGCACGGGCGAGGGTGACGCGTCCCGGTCTTTCCTGCGAGACGACTTCTTGCTCTTCTTCGAGCGCTTGTGTCGTCGAGAGCGGTCGTCGTCCGAGTCCGAGTCCGAGTCGCTGTCGTCCGAGTCCGAGTCGCTGTCGTCCGAGTCCGAAGATCTCCTTCTACGCTTGTGGCCCTTCCTGCTAAATCCAACCGCTACGTCAGAAGCTGCATCCCAAATCGACAACAATCGTCGCCCAAACGTCTCACCTTTTCTTGCGACTCTTGTGTCTGGAGCGTCGGCGCTCGTCCTCGCTGCTTGAATCTTCCGATGAAGAAGAACGTGAGCGCTTCTTCTGCTTCTTCTTCCTCTTCTTAGAGCAGCTACCTCCTGCCAGTCTCTGCCGAAGAGACAACCACCACCACAGCATCCATCAGAACTTCACCACCCAACCACCAAAACAAAAAAAAACACCCCAGACCCACCTTCTCCCTGGCAGCGTCCAGCTTCTTCCTGTACTCCTTCATCTCCTTCTCTCCGTTGTCGTTGAGGTCCAGTTTGTCTGCGTTCTCCTTCTTGTACTGCTCCCACGTGGGTCGGTTCGGGTCGCTGATGCGGTCGGCGATGGTGCGCTCCTCCTTGCCCGTCACCATGCGCATGAAGGCGTCCATGGTCGCGGACTGCGGGGCTGCAACTTTACTCGCCGCATGTTTGGGCTTCTCCGCTGGTGGCGGCTGCCGATCCCCATACAACACAGCAAGCAAACACGAGCTCAGCAACCTTCCGCCAGTGATGCGACACTTGATAGAGGTTCGTACCGCTGCGGACGCCGCTCGGATAGCGCGCTGTCGCTCGAAGCGGCTGTCGTCGATCTGCCGGTCGAGCACCTGGTTGTAGTCCACGCCCGAGGACCGCTTGAGCCCGTACTCGTCGGTGCCGTGCGACCTGCCGGGCGCCATGCTTGTCTGTCTGTATGGCGCAGGCAGCGAATGGCTACATCCAATATCCCATCTTCCAGCATATTATGCCATTACACAGGATAATTGTGGCCGAATCCCCCATTTTGGATCTCTCAACAAGAAGCTCGGAGCAACATGGTGAGCTGGCGAATGCCTCTGCTCCTCAGTCGCCTAAGCACGTAGAGCTGACGTTTTGCGCTTTGTATACGTGACTGACCCCCTCCCAGAACTCTGCCAGCCTCCCCCTCGTGCGTGCGCCCCCTGACGCCCTGCGCTTCGGCTTCTACAGCGCCAGCGAGGACGTGCGACCGGTGCACGAGGTGCAGCGTCTGCAGACCACGGTAACGTTCGACCTTCGAGCTGCGTGCAATAGTTAAGACCACGGAGCTGACTGGACGCTGTGGTGGGGCGCTCGTTGTATTGCAGCACCGCCAGTCCAACTGGGAGCTCAAGATGGCGACGGTGGAGCAGGTCTACGGCAAGGCGGCGGCCATGCGTCTGCGCACGGAGAAGGCGGTGCTCGAGCAGTTTACAGTGAGCAATTAGCACCTTGGGGGGGGGGGGGGGTTTTTGGGGCTCAACGGATACTGACGGTCGGATAATTTGCTGCTGTGGCTGTAGCGTCTCCCCGGCTTGCCGAGCTCGCACGCGGGTCTGGACACGCTGACGGGCGCGGACGAACAGATCGACTTCACGGACTTCCTTAACAGTGCGTGTTTGTGGGGGGGCTCATTATTCGATGGACGGCATGGATACTGATGTGGTGAACTGTTTTTTTCTTGCTGTAGACCCTGATGAACACCCTGAGAACACGTTCCGTGTCCACGAGGCGATGGAAGTGAAGCTCTCTATTTTCTAAGCAACCACAACAGCGTGAAGCTACAGCGCGGATCACTAGCAGCTCAAAATCAGAGGCGATGTGTTTTCGCCTAACACTGGCCCATGGCGCTCGTGTGAACAGACAGAGATGGCCAAATACTTACATCCATCGCGGAGGAAGCAGGGTCAACATCTGAGCTATAACACGAAGACGACATTGATGATGTGGTAAATCTGTATTCGTTCGTATCTTCATTGGGGGTTGATACATATTAATTAGTCGTCAACTCATTGCTTGAGACTCTGGTCAGGTGTTGCATCCGGTAATTTGTGCTCGCTGCAGACTGCTTTCATCCGACGTTAACCGTTCTCGGAGCTGCTAAGCGTCGTTACCAGTTGGATAACATTACCGATACTCTTAGTATTGTAGGATTTGTATGTTTTATCGTTCATTATCTATCTCTTCTTTCTGGTGTCACTGCGACGAGTTTATCTCTGTTTGGTGTCGAAGCGACTGAGGCTAATGGCGAAGGCCTGGAGCATGGACAGCGGGTACTGGAAGTCCATGTTGAAGCAGTCCTTGCCCACTTTGCCCAGCTGCAGCAGGACGTACTCTTGCGGTAGCGACACGGTGCCTTGGTCCTCGTACACGAAGTCGGGATACGCCTTGCGGTATTGGTCTCGCATTTGCTCATTTGTCGGCTCGGAGTGGACGAGCTGGAAATTCTTGACGGATACACAAGTCGCACGGCTGCGGAAGTCCACGATGCAGGACGAAAGAGGGTCGTACTTGGTCTCGCGCTTGTGAAGGAAGACGAAGTTGGAGGCGTCCATGACGTTTTGTCCGCCCTACCAACACGCAGCATACTCGATTAGTCAATGAATGCCTTCACACTATGAGAGGTTGATCACGTACAGCTGCTGTGATATTGCGAACGTGCTCTTCCATCATCTGATCACGAGAAAGAGGTCGCCATTCGAGGTATCCTTGGCCATTTTCTAGTATAGCTGGGATCACCACCTCCATCTTTCGTGGATATGGCTGCGTGACATATCTAACAATTAGATCATAGTTTCCCCACTTGTCCGACCATCAAAAAAGATAGCGAACCTTCTTGGAGTTGTGGTATCGAATCACTGCGAGCTCAGCTCGGATGCTTTGTCTGAGCTCGTCGTCCACTTCACAATCCGAATCCAAGTCCTCAGGGTTGTCACCTTGATCGTACAGACAATAATCCATCAAACTTGTGGACGATCGTAGTTTTCCGATGTATTGGTGGCTTCGCATCATTCGTGAGAGGAACAAGTCGTCTCTAAGTAAATTCAAAACACCAAGTCAGCACCTTCGATCCGCGAGCTCCTCAATAACATTTTTCTCACCTGTTCAAGGAGATTACATAGTGCGACGTGATGCGGCTAGTAGCTTTCTTCCTCGCGTACATGATCGGACGGCCACTGGAGCTGTTAACCTCTAGAAGGAGAGTATAGATGGGAGCAAGCTTGTTCGGACCGCTATCGTTTCTCTCGATAAAACACTTGACGATTTGACCGCGTCCACATTCTAGCGGTCGCTTCACGAAGTCCAACAAATGATCCGGAATGTACGGCACACTCTTGGGATTGAAGAACTGCAATAACAAAAACAAGAATGTAAGGATGGTTATGGGCACAGGAAAACATCGTTTGACAAGGACATGAAGTGCATACCTGGGCTTGAATCTTCTTGGGCTCGTCCTGCTTACTACGTCGCCTGTCCTTGCGTTTTTCACGCGATCTCTCCCGGTCTCGGTCTCGGTCTCGGTCTCGGTCTCTGTCTCTGCTTTCCCTGCCTTCTCGACTGTGCTCGTTTGTGTTTTCGTCGCTGTTGGTGCTGCCTTTGTCTTTCTTATCATTAAAGGAGGAAGAGCGAGAGTCATCACGTTCGCGATCGCGGTCATGATCGCGCTCGTGGTCGCGTTCATGATCACGCTCATGATCACTACCAGTATTCTCCTCCTCACGAGGAGATTGAGATCCGCGCTGCATCTTCCGCAGTTCATCGTAGATGTCTTCGTGGGTAGCATTTCTCCGCAGTACACCCTCTCCATCCTCCTTCTCTTCGTCGTGGTTGTTGTCCTTGTGCTCACTCCTGGTATCACCTTGAGAAGAAGAAGAGGAACGACTGGCACTTGGTTTAGCCGGACCATGTTTGCTTTCCATGACGATCTCGGGATCATCTTCATGCTCGACGGCCTTCTCTTCCCGGTCATCTTTGGGCTTCACATCAGCTTTGCCATCTTCCAGGAACGGAATCTCTTCCACGTCTTCAAACGAGTCGTCGATGTTGGCGATAAGCCGCGACGATTTTGCGTTTGCACTTAAATCCGGCTTGGCCTCCGCTTCAGTGCTCTTCGCTTCACGCTTCTTGACGACAATAACCTCTTCCTCTGGTACATTGAGCCTCGGTTGGGTGCTGAATTGCGCCGCCATGCCCATTTTCGTCGTGAAAACACCAGGCGTTTCCTTCTCCTTCGTAGAAGGCGTGCTCAAACGGCGAGATGACTCATCTTCCTCTTCGGAACCTCGACTGCGAGCCGATAACGCAGCATTCGCGTCATTCAGCACTTCCATGGTGCTTTTCATCACCAAAGGACCCTTCACAACTGGCGGTTTGTCTACAGGTGGGGTCTTCGCAGGAGCTGTAGCAGGAGGACGCTGAGTTTGTGGCACCGGTTTCGGAGGCTTGCCCACTGGAACAGCATTAGTCTTAACTGGTGCTCCTGAATTGCTCGCCATCATAGGGGAATCATCTCCTAGAATGTCGACTGGAGCTGCTCTTGGTGCAGGTTTTGCATCTCCCGATGGACCTCTCGCTGATGTTGGCGGAGTACGTTTAGCATCCGGCTTGAGCTTCGGGGGTCCTGCAGCAGCAGCCTTGGCGTCGCCTTTGCTCTCACCATCACCGGTGCGTGGAGTGATCGGAGGTTTAGCTGCTGCTTTAGGCGGAGCTGTCGACGGTGGAGCTCCAGTTGGATGTGGTTTCGTCGAAGGTGCTGACGATGGTAGACCCATTGATGGAGCTGCTGTGGTCGGAGGTGCCGAAGACGGAGGACCCATTGCTTTTGCTTGACCATTTGGTGGAGGTCCCACTTTGGCTTGTGCTGCACCTGGTGGCGCACCCGACGGAGGTCGTGCAGCTCCTCGGATCTTCGCGACAGAAGCACTGGGAGCACCAGCGCCCGGAGGAGGACCGTTAGGTGGTGGTAATGAAGATTTCGAGCGGAATGCCGCTGCTGCTGAGCCTCCAGCCTTTGGCGGAGGGTTTGACGGTGGTGGTAACGCCTTCTTCTTCTTTGTGGGGTCTGCACTTGGCCCCCCCTGTTGAAGAGAACAAACACTTAGTAAGTGGTGGAACTTGTCAGACTTTTTGAGCGTTCGCAAACCTTCGCATCTGCGTTGGCGTTTGGAGGTGGAGCCATCTTGGGTGGCGCCTTCACGGTGCGAGGCCTGCAGTTCATGAAAAACTCTTTAGATACTAGTTGACGCGCCAATATCATTTGACTTCCTTACGTCGTGGTGGCATCCTTGCTCTCGTCCGATCCCTTCTCGTCGGCCATAACCTGCTTGCTGCTTCGCTCTCAACCAGCTCGGTAGATCACCGCACAACAATGGGGCGCGTCCCTCAAATTACTCGCAGTAACGGACCCCATGGGTCACACGAGGCATGGAGGCAACTGAAACTGCTTTCGTGCGATGAAGTGTGGTGTCCCTGACGTCATGTTCATCGCTCTAAGTGCAGCATTTTCCCTTTGAACAAAAGTTAGACGGAAGAATGATCACACGAGCACTACAAGCTGCCGTAAGTTACGGCAAGCTCAAGGAGCCTCAACAGGATAACCATGAACTGGGCCGGCTGATCACTGCTGAGCAAGCTAGCCGTCACGCCGGGGCTTTCAAAGACGCCGACAGTCGGCCAGGAATGCATTCAACCGGGCTGGCTTTGCGAGAACCGCAACGTAGAGAAACAAATTGTGGAGCTGTTTGCATTCATTGTATTCCCATTGGAGATGATACACCCTAGACTTCAACTCATTGCTTAACTCGACGATGTGGACGAGCTCGGCGCTGCCATTAGTGCTAAACAATGCAGGTCTTCGTGTCGCACAGACGCTTCATCTCCACTAAGAACGAGGATGTTCTGTCGCTGCAAGAAACGTTGCAGACCCTGCGTCGACATCAGCGAGCACATGACATCAAGTCGCTCATCTGGCTCAGTGTTTTTCTTCTTTCCATCTCTGGTATCGTTCGTGTCCTGCGCGCGAGGGGCTTTTCGGGTTCGTAAGATGGAAGCTCTTTGGCATCGCCACCAGTAAACCCAAATCCTTCGCACACGAGACTCTGGCCAGGTGTTGCATCCGAAAGACCTTCATGCATCGCAGCAATGGTCTTACGTGCCGACTCCTTTAGCACAGGATCATCCGACGTTAACTGTTCTCGAAGCTGGAAAGCATCACCAACTGTGAGATGGCCATTGTTCACCAAGAACTCGACCTGTGCCTTCAGCACCAAGCTCTCTGCTTCTTCATCAGTGTCCACCTCGGTGCCGTTAGCCAATAAAGTTGGGTCCTTCACAGCAAGTTTTAAAGTCGCGATGACAGACGGATACAGGGCCGCATTAGGCTGTGCAACCAATGGTGTAGCTTTCTTCGAGTTCAGGTACGAGAAATACTTCATGTAGCTGTTCCACCACGTTTCACCCGCTACAGGCTCAGACAGTTTCTTCGACTCTTCATGTTCCAGCTCACGAAGCGCCCGAGCCGCTTCTGTACTCACCCACTCCCAAAACATGCCCCAAGTCACAGGGCCTTCAAAGGCATCGTCTTGAATCACTGCCATGGTTCTCTCATAGCCACTCTCGGATATGGAGCCCATCGAATCGTAGAGCTTTTTCATGAGCTTGATGCAGTCTTCTTTCGAGATTGTGCCCGTGGCTTCGGGGTCAAACTCGTCAAACAAAATCCGTGCCCCAAGTTCTAGCCGATCGATGTGTTCCTTTGCATTCTGCTGACTTGTGAAATACCCCGAGGTAGATGCAGAATACGCCTTGGAGCCAGCAAAGAAGCCCAGCATTCCGCCAACAACGGCTGCACCCGTGGCCGCCACAATACCTACAGGACCAGCTGCAAGTCCTGCTGTACTCCACATTCCCAGCGCCGAAGCTACACTATATGCGCCTATACCTGCACCTGCCGCTGCTGCTGTACGACTAGCGATGACCTCACCAGTCTTCAGTCGGAAGTCCTGCATCATCAGTTGTTCAGTGGTTGTCGAAAGCATGCCTAGCGACTTTCGATCAGTATACCGTTTGCGATAGTCATAGTACTCCTTTCCGATGTCCACAAGAATTGACGCAATCGTAAGAGGGGCTGCTACAGCACCACCCAATGCTGACGATGTCCTCGCCATACCATTTGCCAGAGCGACGCCGCCAGCTGCACGGGTTCCGCTGTCAAGAGCACCATCACCACTTGCAGCCACCAGACTCTTGAAAGTACCACCAGCTTCACTATTATCCAACCGGTAGCGAGCTACCACACGATCCGCCAGCTTTGTTCTTTTGTCCTCCAGGGCGTCACTTGTTGCCGCTTTTGCCAGTGATGCACCTCGCGAAATAGCCGCTTTCTGAATGTAGCCGATCATGAATTTGGAGGAAGCGAAGTGAACAACAGCTGATGATTCGCTTTCTCTCCAGTCTTGCACAGTTGCCAAACCAAACGGAGTGCTGACAATTGAACCAGGAGGAAACGCAATCTGCTTAGGAACTGGAATCACAACAATTTCTGCTTCTTCCTTCTCCTCTACTCGGTTTTCATTTTCCAGTGCGTCGTCACTAAAATGAACTGCCACTTCGCCCGTGAGGTCAATGCAATCGAAAAACTCTTCCTCAGCCATCGCTTCCATAGCGGCGTTGTCATACTCAGTGGCGCAGTCAAAGAACTCTTCGACAAGTTCATCTTCTGCTGCGTCTTCTTCTTGCTTTAGAGTGACCAAAGCTTGTTGGGCTCCTCTAATGAAGAGCGGTTTCGCAGTGCTATCCCCAATTCTACTCCTCGCATCAGTAATGGCAAGTGTAGATGCATCTTTCATCTTCTTCCGCTTATCCGCTTGCTGGAGAAGTAGTTGCGTTGTATCAGTGTGTTGCGTATTCCGGTGGTCTTCTAGCAGTAGAAGCAAACAATCGGCTGGCATGTTTCGCACCACTGCTGCCTGGCGCTTCTTCTTAGACATCTCCGAATACTGTGACCACGCATTCACAATCAGCGCAACGCTCGCACCCACCGCGACAGCGCCACCCACGACGGATACTGTTCGCAGCCCGGCATTGGCACCCGATCTACCTGCCGTTTGGGCGGGTGCTGCTACATCACCTGCAGTGATCTCTTCTGGCTCCAAATACATAACTTGCTCATGCTGATCGGCACCGATTCCGACGGTCCGGCTCACACGAATTCTATCCGGCGCGAAAATATTCTCGTGGTTATTTGGAACGAGCCCGCTACGAACGGATGAAGGAGTACGTAGTGGATTTACCACGGTCGAGCTGGTAGTGGAAAAGCTTGATTTAACCTTCGATACCGCTCCGGAGAGATCATCAATCACGTCCCTGAAAGTTGCGATTGCCTCATCCAGAGTCATTCCATTTACCGTGCCGTTGCGAACAAACTCGTCCTTTAAGCTGGGGGAGTCGTTCAAATGTGCATCATACGTCTTCCGTGCTTCAGCATCTGATAGCACCTCATAGGACTCAGCTAACAGTTTGAAGATCTCCTCTGCAGATGCTTGCTCCTGTGGATTAATCGAGTTGTTTGCCCACCGATCTGGATGCCATTTCAGTGCCAGTCGCTTGTATGCGCTTCGTATCTCTCGCTCCGTCGCGTTTCGAGGGACACCAAGACGCTCATAGAAGTCCATTGTGGCATTAATTTGAATCGAGCTTGAGCGGCGCGCCACAGCATCCACGTATGCACTCATCAAGTGCTGCAAGATAGCGTTGCCAGTCAAAGTAGAGGTTGAATCATCTTCCTTGTGCAGTGCCTTGCTAATAGCATCCGGGTCGGAGTAGCATTTGTAATCACATCCACTCTTTGAGAGGAAAATGTACGTCCCACACGGAGAATATTGATAGTCAAGATCCTTCACGAGATTGAAATCGCGGAACTTTTGGAATGTATTCTGCAGAATGTTCAGACTCATCGTCAGGTAAGCCGAGCTGGCACTGGGAACGGTACCAGTGTTCGCAGTTGCAGCTAAATCCACAAAACGTTGTTGCATCTGGATGGGTAGCAAGTTCACCAGCGTCTTCGTTGCTTTCGTGATCGTTAAAAATCGCTCGGTCGTCTTCGCAACCATAGCCGCTGACTGGGCTACATTCAGAATACTTGGGATGCAGTCAAACTCGTTCACAAGTGTGATCACGCGCTTGTTGAGCCCCAGAGGCCCCAGAAACGTCGCCAAATCTGTCGAGCCAACATAGGGAGCTCCAAACCCAATCGCCAGCAAGCGCGGAGTGCTGCAAATTATCGCCTTGCGTTCTTTCTCAGTCAAGCCCTCAACCATCAATCGAAAATCCAATCCATCGGTCACCGTTGCACTCGTATCTTTTGCTTCATCCCGCTTTTGCTTCTCATAGTCTTGCTTTTCAAGGAACAGCCGCGTCTTGGTTGGCAAGTGCTGGTACACCAGTTCGCAGAGGGCCAGCTGCGCAATGCTGCCCCCAATGGAGTGGCCACACAATATCAACATCTTCTTGGCTTGTCGTGCTTGGTGGTGGATATCCTGCAAGTCAAGTCGCTGCGTCCGCGTCCAGAACGGCGCGTGGATCCTCGCGCCACCGAATCTGTGCACGAACGGCTGCGAGAGCGGCACAGTCGAGCCCACCACCGTTTGCAAGATATCTGCGGGCTTGGTGGCTCGCACGGCGCAGAGGACAGCCAGCTCGGACTGCATGAGCACGTAGTCGGGCGTGAACGCCAGCACGGGCAGCTGCAGACTGTGCGGCAGCGGAGACTTGCGCACGTGCATCTCCAGCTCATTGATCGCGTGATCGTTGGTCTGTTTGTCGGTCGCTGAAGGGTCGGACTGCGTTGCAGACAGCGCCGCACACAACACGGCGGAGTTCAGCAGCTCCGTCTCGCTGGAGGCCACCGCTCGCTCCTGCTCGCTGTCCGCAGCCGCGTCGGGCCACCACCAGGCGCGTTTCTTGGACTGCGAGTCTTGCTTGAGCTTCTTGGCTGGGCGCGAGAGTGCGGACGTCGACGCCATGGCTTGGAGGGCTCTTTGTCGACTGCGAGTCGAGAGGCAGCTTCTTCCGGTCTGTGTGTCTGATTTGCTTGAGACGTGCGAATGACGAGCGACGGTGAAGTGTAGCCATATCGGAAAAGAATGCGACATTTGGGATTTTCCACCAATCCACGAAGAGCGGACGTTACACTGGGGGAGCTTCGGCTCATTTTTGAAGCTGGCTGGCTGCTACCATGCGGACGTCGCTGCTGCTGCTGCTCATGGCTGCCGCCTTCTACGCGGTGGCGGCCGAAGACGACTACAAGATGCGGGACGAGGTGGAGGTGGTGGCTAACACGGTGCGTCAACCGTCCGCGATGCTTAGCCCTTCATGAAACGGGGTCGAATAGACCTTGCGACTGCCTTTCTGCACCGTATTAACCTGCCGCTTCCTGGCGCAGATCCGTCCGTACGCGAACCCGACCGAGACGTACCAATACTACAAGCTGCCGTACTGCAAGCCCAAGGAGCGCCAATGGGACGACCACGATCTGGGCGAGCTGCTCACGGGCAGCCGCAAGGTCGTGACCGACTACCGCCTGTACTTTGGCGTGGACCAGACGTACGCGCAGCTGTGCAAGTTGGCCGTCACGCCAGACGTCATGAAGGCGTTCAAAGACGCAGTGGACGAAGACTACGAGTTCGAGATGTACGTGGACGACATTCGACTTCGAGGCCAGGTCGGCTACCTTATCCAGGAGGGCATCCGCGAAGGCATGAAGCTCCACTACTACCTCAACACGCACCTGCATTTCGACATTGCCTACAACGACGTGGAGGCGGAGGAGGGCAAGAACAAGGTAAAAAAAATCTGAATGTCCGCCATCTAGCTGCTTACTGGGGACACGTCGACTTACTACACTTGTTGTTTCTTGTGATGTGCAGATTGTGGCTGTCAACATGACCATGGCGTCGTCCGATCCGGATCTTGAGTATCACTATGCACTCTCGCCCGAAAACATTGCCAGATCACCTGAGGCGATCTTTACGTACTCCGTGAAGTGGCACAACCGACCGGATCTGCTGTACGAGAACCGCAACGTGGAGAAAGAGCTGGTGGAGCCGGATGACTTGGAGCTCCACTGGATCTCGGTCATCAACTCGTTCATCCTGGTCATGATGCTTACGGGCTTCCTGTCGATTGTGATGATTCGAATTCTGAAGCGGGACTTCTCGCGGTACACAGATCTGGAGGCCGGGGACGAGCATTCGCTGGAGGATGACTCCGGGTGGAAACTGCTGCATGCAGACGTTTTCCGGTTCCCGACGCACTTAAGTGTTTTCTGCGCGCTCAACGGTGCTGGTGCGCAATTGTTTGTGATGCTGTCGGTGGTTCTTGCGTCCTCGTTGCTGGGGATCGTGAAGCCCAACAAGCGTGGAGGCATGATGACTGCATTCATCGTCCTCTACGCTCTCACGGCTGGTGTTGGTGGATTCCATTCTGCTCGAATGTACCGGCAGCTGGGAGGTCAGCGATGGGTGTGGAACATCTTAATGTGCGTGCTGGTCATTCCAGGCCCGCTGGTTGCCATTTTCTCGTTTTTGAACTCGGTAGCAATTTGGAACGATTCGTCAGCGGCCCTGCCGTTTGGCACGATCATGATCGTGCTCGCCTTGTTCATTACGGTCGCGTTGCCGTTGACGATCATCGGAGGCATTGCTGGACGAAACTCTACGGCTGAGTTCAAGTCACCGTGCCGCACCAACAAGATCCCGCGTGAGATCCCCGCCGTGGCCGGCTACCGTAGCCCCTTCATCCTGATCATTGCAGCCGGGTGCCTTCCGTTCAGTGCCGTTTACATCGAGTTGCACCACATTTTCGCTGCAATCTGGGGCCACTCGATCTACAAGCTGTTTGGCATCTTGTTCCTGTCGTTCGTCATGCTCGTGTTCGTGACCGCGTTCACGACCATCTCGCTCACGTACATCCAACTCTCGTCCGAGGATCACCGCTGGTGGTGGCGGTCGTATATCTCGGGCGGCACGACGGGGCTGTTTGTTCTCGCCTACAGCGTGTGGTACTACACGAACGTCGCGGACATGACGGGCTTCTTCCAGGCCGCGTTCTACTTCGGCTACACGAGCATTATGGCCTACTGCTTCTTTGTCATGCTGGGATTCATCGGATTCCAGAGCTCGCTCTTCTTCGTGAACAAAATCTACCGGACCATCAAGGTCGAGTAAAAGTGCAGGAGCTAGGCGAGCGATAACGGTGAATGGCATATACATGCGTAGTTACTTCACCTCACTTGTCGCAGTGTCAATTCTACGCGATGCTCGTCACAAGACAACTCGGCGAAAGGGATCCTTGGCTCGGATACATAACTTGTTGATTGGCCGAAAAATCGCATGACATCCGTCTGGCGGTGAACGGACACGGCATGGGCATTCCTCAAGACTTGGGACCAAGAGGTACAGTATGAAGATAGTCAAGGCAATGATGAGGGAACCCCCGCCGCAATGGGGGTACCTGGCGTTAATGGTGGGCATGCTGTACTTGCTACGGCGCGCCAAGATCAAGGACATTCCGCGCGAGGTGCAGTACGCACGATAGTCTTGGTCTTCATTGCGTCGATGTATTGACGAGTGCTGCTGCTGCTGCAGAATGTGCTGAGCTTCTTCGCTGCGATGCTGCCCACAGAGCTCTCGCACAACTTGCTGGCTGTCAACGCCGCCGTAATCTACAACCTGCACAAGTCCAAGAGGCCTGTGTTGTCAGAGTGGGTCGGATCCACCGCTGCCTTGCTGCAATGCATCGTGATGGTTCGGCTGGCGAAAATGTACCGAGACAATGTCTCCACCAAGCACGTGATGCGGGACGCAATGCATGCCTCCGATGTACCCTCTGACAGTGTGCAGCGTATTGGCGAGATCACCTGGAAGCAGTGGCTGGCCGTGTTCTTGCCCGTGCCTCAGTCTGTGGCACTCTCGCTGGCGTTTCCTGGAGTCGCCAAGGTGCAGACGGTGGCTTATGCACATGTAGGCAAGAACAAGACCACGGACCTGCTCATGGACGTGTACAAGCACCGGGATACACCGTCCAATGCTCCGATCGTGCTGTACATTCATGGTGGAGCCTGGGTCATGAGTACTCGCGAGACACCTCCGCTTCCGTGCATTTACCAAATTGCCGCTCGTGGATGGGTAGTGTGCGTGTTCGACTATCAGAAGTCTCCGAAGATCGCGTTTCCCGAGCACTTGATCGACGCGAAGCGCGCCATCGCGTATCTGCGTCGAAACGCCCGCGAGAAGTTCGATGCAAACCCCGACTACATCGTCGTTGGAGGGGAGTCTGCTGGCGGCCACTTGGCGAGCTTGGTGGCGCTTACTGCGGCCGACAAATCGCTGCAGCCCGGGTTCGAAGAGGTTAACACGAGTGTGCGTGGCTGCATCGACACCTACGGCGTGCACGACTTCAAGGATCGACATGGCGTTTACTTTTACAAGGACAAGGACCACATCTTCGTGCGCTTCATCGAGTTGCTCGTGATGCAGAAGAAAATGAGCGACGCAGACGAAGAATGGGAGAAGGCGTCGCCCGTCGGCTGGCTACGCGAGGAGAAGGAGAGCGAGCTGCCGACCGTCATCCCGCCATTCCTCGTCTCCCACGGCACGCTGGACACGCTGGTGCCGTTCGGCAGCTCGCAGGTTTTCTTCGAGCAGCTGCAGCTCTACCGGCAGCGCGCCCAGCAGGCCCCGCTTGGCCGCGTCAGCGACGTCTTCCTGGATATCCCAGGAGCGCACCACGCGTTTAACTACGTCATGTCCCCGCGCGCGATCGCCCACGGTCAGGCCGTGGTCGCCTTCCTTGACAACCTGTACACCAAGACCAAGGACATTCCATTGCAGAGCGCAATGGGCCTGGCTCCAGCCCACATACAGGAGCTGGTGGAAGACACTGCAGTGGCTTTCACCAGCACGGCACGACTCTAAGCGATGTTAAAAGGTTTGCATGTACCAGTGAGAAGACAAGCAGTGGACCACTGCCGATGGTGTCTATTATATGTGGACTGGCCACCAATATTAATTTGAATGTTAGAGGTCCGAGTGGTCGTACTTAAGCGCGAGTTAGAGTTACTCGGCCTAAACAAGTACCTCGAGATGCTAGAGGCACTCTCCGCGTACTGTAGGCACATGTGACAAAAAAGAGGGGTTTTATACGGTAATATATCCTGATCAATTTCATAAATTTCAGCGTTCGTAGAGATTTCATTGACTGGCCCGCTGTCGTGTGTTGCTCGAATGTCGGATGTGGTGTGGTTCACATACTGATTATTGCTCGAATGTACAAAAGACTTGTCGATGCCAGTACTCGAAGTCTGCCTGGGCT
This sequence comes from Phytophthora uliginosa, assembly GCA_024679075.1. Lineage (NCBI taxonomy): Eukaryota > Oomycota > Peronosporomycetes > Peronosporales > Peronosporaceae > Phytophthora > Phytophthora uliginosa. Next base: position 14,898 of record JAIKVD010000766.1, read on the forward strand.
GCAGTGTTTTCGCAGAAGTGTCTGCTGGAAGTCCTTTATGGATGTGTCAGAGAATCAAATTATATTACACTTTAATTCTGCAACTTGCCTAGCTATTTCATAGATGCTTCGAACTTCGTGCAGAGCGGAGTTGTAAATAACGTACTCGCGTACGAAAAGCAAGCCGTCGCGACTAGTCGCGAAGTGTCATGGATCGCACTAGCGGGACATGACACGGTCCCAAGTGTCATGGATCGCACTTTTATGGATGTGTCAGACGCAGCATATATGCATCTTAGGCAAATAGCGACCC
>JAIKVD010000767.1:0-15180 GCA_024679075.1 Phytophthora uliginosa
ACCGCCGCGCGCGGGAGGAGAGCGTGGCCTTCGCCACTGTCAAGGCCGAGACCGAGAAAGACCCACGACTCATTGTGGGTTTTTTAGTTTTGGGTTGAAAGGGAGGGAGAATCAGGCTGATGAGGTTTTTTTTGGGGGTTTTACATGTTAGTTGCCGCTGAACGAGTTCTACAGGATGTGTCATAATGCCGGGGCCGAGGAGGCGGTGGCCACCAAGTGGCTCAGGGAGTTGCAGCGCCGCAACTTGATCGTGCACTTCGACCGGTCCAAGAACCCGCAGCTCGAGAACGCCGTGATTCTGCGCCCTTATGTGAGTTTTTTTTTTTTTTCAGTGGGGATGTTGAAGTGGGGTGTTGAAGTTTAAATTGTGTGTCTGTGGGTGTCTGTGTGGGTGTTGCAGAGCTTGGAGAGTGTGTTGACGCTGCAAAACTCGCTGGACTCGGAGCTGTACAACATCAAGCACGACCACAGGGTGAAGGAGCGGCAGTTGGCTGAGCTGAACAGCGCACTCAAGAAGCTGCGGCAGGTGGAGAGCGAGGTGCATCTGGCAGCACGCCGCATGCCGAACGCGCAGAAGTGGGTGGGGCTCACGGGGCTCACGGGCTTCTACGGCGCGCTGATGTACTGCGTCTGGGACGTCTACTCGTGGGACGTCATGGAGCCGATCACGTACTTCATCGGTTTTACTGCCGTGCTGGGCAACTCGTTCTACTACACCATCACGAAGAAGGTGTGTTGGTCAGCCAAAGGTATCTTCAGACCCTGTGAGAGCTGACTCTTGCTTGTCAATCACTTCTTGTGGTGCAGGACCCGACATACAGCAACATCTGGCAAAAGCGGTACTGGGCTCGCGTGGACGCGCTCAGCAAGGAGCGCAAGTTCAACTCGTCGGAGCTCGAGGAGCTCAAGGCTCGCATCGCCGACCTCGAGAACGACATCACGTTGCTGTCGCAGTGGGAGAAGGTGGAGGTGGGCAGCCCCACGCTGCATTAACAATCCTCCAAAAACCTCTCAGGCGCTCCGACTCGGCACCACCGAAGCGAACGAAGCTTCAACCAGGTTGTCTGCAGTTCGGTCTCAAGTGCCAAAACGTCCACCTGGAGTGGGCGTGTGTCTCTAAAGTGTCCAAATTGTGCATATCTAAAATTTCCAATTATCTTTTCAACCAATCGGCGTTGTCGAAATGAATTATCCACCAATCACATTGCGTGTTCTGATTAAATACAGATCCAGCATTTCATTTCCGGAATCCGAGGCATAAAAGGAAAAGATCCAAGCGAACATGGCGGCGAACCAGAGCATCAAGGAGCTCATGGCGGCCGAGACCAAGGCCTCCAAGATCATCAGCGAGGCGCGCCAGGGTGGGTGCTCACTCGCCCCAACCCTCTAATAAGAAAAATTGTGTTTAAAAGGAAATAACTTTTCCTTATCGCTTGGTGATAAAAAAAATCAATGTAGAACGCGGCGAGCGTCTCAAGCAGGCCAAGCTGGAGGCTGAGGCTGAGATCACGGCCTACCGCAAGCAGATGGAGCGCACGTTCCAGATGAACGGCAACACTGACGTAAGGGAAACCTTTGCGTTGCATCACAGAAGCTGCGGGAGAGAGAAAGGAAAACTAGCTAACTTTTTATTTATTTGTTTATTTATTTTTTATGGTGATTGTTGTAGCTTATGGGGGACGACCCGAGCATCCTGGAGGAGGAGACCCAGCGTGACATTAAGGAGATGCAGTACGTATACAAGTTGATGTGGGTATATATACTAAAGGTGTGGTGATTCTAATACTGAATCTTTTTTTTTTGTAGGGCCGAGTTCCTGCAGAACAAGCAGTCGGTCATCACTATGATGGGGCAGCATGCAGTTCGCGTGCAGATTCGTGTGCCGGAGGCGCGTAAAGCTTAAGCGGGAGCAAAAAAAATGGAGGATAGGGCGACAAAGGGAACGGGGCCGTGTTTACAGTTGCAGTCCGATCGAGTCTTGGAGCTGTACGGCGGACGGTGCAGAGATTTTCGTCGTTATTCTCGTGAATCACAAGATACTTGTCCGATGTGCAATGGCTACTTGGCTGCTGTGGAGGAGTGTGGCTGTTAACTTTTATGTGAAGCTCGAGTCAGGCAAACGAAGGCGGTATTTGTTGCTAAGCTTACGTCCTCGGAGCTGAGGCTATAGTTTCCGGACTCTGGGTACTGGCGTCTCCAATGGCCTTATGAGCAGTATACCTAGCATCTGACGCGCACACAACAGATCCTAACATCCTTACACGCGTGGGTGATAGTTTCAGCCTTTATTCAGTGTCACACGCAGGGGCTGGAGCTGCCATCGAGTGTTGGCAAGCTACGTACGTGGCTGCGGTGCTATTGACCGTGCATGTAGATAACTGAAGATGTGGCCAGCTCGCGTGGTGCAAACAGGTTCAAATCGCTTTCATACCTTAGGGTGAGACCAAGCTGTGCCAAGTGTCTGCTCTGCTCAATTAATTAAGGGTTAGTATCGTGCTACGTCGATGGTTACCATAAAAATTAGTGTCGCTGACTGCTCTACTGTCCCCAATAGTGCCTTAGTAGTACAGAGTGCTCCCAGGTAGATAGATAAGTGGTGTTTGAGCTGATGGTGGATTTACCGGCTACTGCTGTCTGAAGCATTTGCTTGGTTGTCCACTACCTCGTTTCTCTTGGGTTTGCTCAGCATCCTTCGCTTGGGGTGTTTGGCCAGCGGGTGCTCGTGGTTACGCGAGAGGACTTCGGCACGGTGCTTGTTGAGGTTGCAAATGGCTGCTCGGCTGACATGGTATTCCTTGGCAAGGGCCGACTGCTTCTCACCCTGAGTGATACGGAGCAAAATACGCCGACGATCGATCTCACGCAGATATCTCGAGGTCTTCGGCCTCGATTCTGTGCGAACAGGCTCCGGTGATCGTACTGCCGGCGACGACGACCCTGCTACCCAGTTCTCTCGTGTTCTTGGTCGGTACCTGGAAGTATTGTCGCTCCAGTCCTTTGGCTGAGTCGGAGTTGTCTCGAGAGCTGCAGTCGACGGCATCCATTTCGACTCGGGCGAGGTGGCATCACTCGAAGTTCCTGCAAAACGTGGAGGAGTCCAGCACTCGAATGTGTTATTCGTGTCAGGAAAGTGACGAGTTTTCACGTCGAAGTCAGGATCCGGGATGGGGGCGGGGGTGGACGCGATGAGCCCCTTGACTTGCATTGCGTCGTGACGTCGGAGCAGCGTAGCTACTCCAGGAAGCTTGGTAGCGTAACCTTGACTTGGAATGCGGCTGGTCGGACGTCGACGCTGGTTTTCGTAGCGGATGAAGGGCTGACGCGCGTGCAAGTACATGTGATACTCACTTTTCTCGACAGGAGACTCGGGGTGGTTCAGCATCGGAGGTGGTGAGTTGGTGGGGCGATCACTTGGGGCCATTGCAGTGTTCGATCCAGCAGGGAATTCAAAATGCAGCTCGGAGCGCGTCAAGTGCTGCTGGCAAGTGGTGTTGCTGACAGGCGGAAGAAAATTGAATGAAGCAGCGTTGAAGCATCGTCCGAGACTGGAAAAGAGGCGAGAGGAGGCAGTTTCTGCCATAGCGTTTTTTTCTCGTGAATTTCTGGAACCTGTCAAGGCACACAGGAGTGTGTGGCGAGGGAGCAGGGGGTTTCGGCGGAGTGATTAATCGGAACGATGCAGGAGGTGTTGCGCTCTTGCTCTTGGGTTAACGTTGAAGCTCAATGTGTGAGTTTGCTGCGGCAAAGACAAGAAAAGAACCGAGGAATGCCGTGTCTTACCAGTGCTAAGTTTGACTCCATTCGCCCATTCGCTTACCTCAACGAAGCGTTGGTCTAAACTTCACCACACATGCTCCGATTTAAACCACTGCAAGTAGCGTGGATGAACTAACTGGTGCGACATCTCCATCCCCCAAGTCTCATGCCTGTGAGATACTCGAAACGCTCCACGGAAACTCCCGGTCTCCGTCTGAACTCGGAGCGTTCTCATTCTCCTGCTCGTGAGCGCGCAACCAAGCAAGCAAGTGCCAATTTTAGGGGTAGGATGATATGACGGCACCCCCGCTGAACCTGCTAGCAGACCCTTTCGAAGAAGCCTGTCCAGGAATCCGGTCTCATTTAGTCAATAACGAGCGGCGCTATCCGAACTCTTGTCAGACGAGCAGTTAACACGCGCACATTGTTGGCGCCGTCGTGAGCAACCACTAGTCGGTGGCGTGTTTGGAACCTTTTGCCGACTTCCGTTTCTGCGTGCGGAGGATGGATTTTGACTCACTGCAGAATGTTCAAAGGTGATAAGACGGATATGCACCATAAGATCGAGCTCAAGATCCGTTGGCCATGCTGGCTGTTGCGGTATATGCAAGGAGCGAGGACTGCAGTGCACGTGCACGGTCCCATGCAAGAAATTCGAGAAGTTTCACTTAACGGCCGGCTATTTATCGACCTGTGCCAACGCAATATCCCACATTGCTCACGCTGCCAAACACCGGGCAGCCACGGACGCAACGTCCCAGTCATCGAGTGGTGTGTCCAAAGTCTAATTCTGCGACCGAGTTTATTGAAGGAGCTTTGAAGGCGGCAATTTACGTGTACGTGCCTCATCATGCGCTGATGGCGTGGTGCTTGTATGAATTCAGTAGATGTCGGCCACTCGGTTGGCCAGCAATTGCAGGCGTGACGTCGATCTCGGCACTTCTCCAGCACCATTTTGGGCTTCATTTTCACGGTATTGGTGCCAATCGTCGAGGTCATCGTGGCTCTCGACGTGGGCGGCGGCAATTCGCATGCTTGGATGTGCTCGCTGCAACTCCCCGACTGTGAAGGCCGACACTGCCAACGTTACCAGGCACAACAGCTCTTCCACCGCTCCTCGGTTCAACAGTTCGCGAATGCTTTTGGCCACCCGCACCCCACCCACGGCATCGGTGAACGCGTAGAGCAGACAAACGCTGTGAGATGCCACCGAGGCAGGGAGGTCCACCACCACCGCAACCGGAGAGCCAACTTGTGGCAGACTGGGCGTGATGTGTCCCGTGGGGAGCTCTGGTTCAAGTGCTTGGAAGACAGAGAGCATCGGTGCACCCCCTGGCGCGATGGACACTCCACACACTGTAGGGGGTTTGCCAGACGCTTGAATGTTGTTGCGGGCTTCCGAGTGCGCCCAGGCGAGAACCTCTTCCACGACCATCGTCATGAGGCGGTCGCAGTAGCGGCGGAAGGCTGCGTCGGTCATGTCACGGCTCAAAAGTAGCGGAATGAGGCGCTCCGCTGGCTGCAGCGCCACCGAGTGCACGGTCGGTTGACGAGATTCCCCCGACAAGAGGAGTGACACCCGATTCGATCCGCCTCGGATGGATATGTCGCTGTCCTCGGCTTCCGCTTCATCTTCCGAGTCTTGTTTGTGCTTGGCTTTCTTGGGATGTTTAGCGAGCGGGTCTTCGTGCTGGCGCGACAAGACCAGATCGCGGTGCTTGTTCAAGTTGCAAATTGCTGCACGCGTGACTCGGAATTCCTTGGCAAGTGCCGACTGCTTCTCACCACGATCAAGACGCGCCAGAATCGTACGCCGGTCTATTTCACGCAAATATCTGGAATTCTTCTTGCTTGGGCTCGTGTCAATGTCATCGAGATGAGGTGAGGGCGGACGCAGCGTCATCGACATTGGCAGCGAACCACGCATTGGAGGCATTGCAGGAGGCGTCACGAACGGAACTGGTCTATCGTCGTAGTTTCCATCACAAAATGTGTACGCCGCTGGGTCGTTCTCATAGCGACTAAAAGCTCCAGTGTGACCCCCATGCATCGCCATTTGCAATGCTCGGGCTTGTGCCTTTGACGCCGCGAGCCTTCGCCTCGGACTTGTCCTACGTCGTCGCTGATTCGGAGCTGCTTCAAACTCAGACTCATCCCAAGGCATCGCGTAGGGCCCAGCAGCCATCGATGTTGATCCGTTCGGTGACCAGCGTCTTGGACGGTGACTTGGTGACACGACAAACCGACTGCTGTGGATGACTTGAGGGTCTGCGAAGGCCGATAACCCTGAAAGTACAGGCGCCAATTCCGTCGAAACCACCGTCGGCGATGGAGCTGAAGACACGGGGAACGTCGGGGTGAAGGCTTGGGGGAAAGTCTGTCGTTGGTGCCCCCTACCGGCAGCGTCAAGCGAAGTGTCGAGCTGAGGCCGAAAACTTGGACGCTCGAGTTCATTCCGCGGTGGTAACAGCGTCGCCACGCTGGGCAATGCCGGGCGTAGTGACACTCCTGCTTCTTCCTCGACCGACCTACCTCTGGGTCGATCACGCAGAGAACCATAGCGCGGGAGATCTGGACTCGTATTTACTGGTGTCAGAGATTCATGGCTGCTGAAGTTTTCAATGTACCCTGGTTGGCCTAAGCCGCTTGGGTGACTCTGCAGTCTGGGAAGGCGAGGAAGACTGCGAAATCCGTCCTGGTACGGGGCTTCCTGTTCATGGGGGAACATCCCGAAGTACTTGGTTGGTGGTAATTCTCTCTGTCATCCGACGAGAGAGTATGGTATATCGAGTAGAGGTCAGGAGATGGCTTGATTCAGATGATCTTTGGGAGCGTGGCAGCAGGCAGCACTGGCCATGACCTACCCAGTTGGTTTCAGACTTTGGTTTCGGATGTCCGACGGGGCTTTCGCGAGTAATACCCACGAAGTCCGGAGCCAAATCCCCGCACCCCCTTGGTGGTCGTCCAGTGTAGTGTAGGCATGAGTCCGTGTGTTGATGATGTTGGTGGTCTCCACGACCAATTTATCCTCGGAAAATGCCACGAAAGCTCAATCGACTCTTGCTGGCAACTACCACGTCGAGCTCGAAGACGCGAATCCAATGCTGGTTCAAGCTGTGTCTGGCGACATGTTAGCTCGTCGGGACAATGCTGCGGAACTCCCCACTCACGTAACGTTCGGCACTCCAGAAGCTCGTGTACTTACAAATGGTTTGAGAAGAGAGAGCAGGGCTCGCACATGGTCAGATGTGGCCCCACGACTCCAACGTTGTTAGCACCGGTGGTCAGGCGTACCGCAACAGAGGAATGCAGTTCAGCGTTGAGAGTGCTGGATTTCTGATGGGGCTGTTGCCATTTCTGTACACTCTGCACGCTTCTGGCGTACTGCAAGTCGCGTTCGCGTTGGTGCTAGGCGCACGTTAAACCCGAACGTGCAGTACGTATCCCTCGTTTGCACCTCCATCTCAGGTGCGCAGCTCGACAACCACACGCACTCCGCATTGCAAACTTATCCGAGACTGGAAAGTTGATGAAGTGTCGAGACCCAAGAAGCTTAGGGACACTGCACTCCATGACCCGCGCTTGCAGGTGCAATCCGACGACTAGCAAATGAGTGACAAATTCGTGCGGGCCGGATGCAGGTGCGTGTTCACTCAGGAAATGGCTTCAGCGCTGCTCCCCGACATACCACGGCCAGCACTTGCGTTAAGCCGAACAACCAAACGCAAGATGCATGTGCTACGATGCCAAATTAATGCTCTACGTACGCGATGCCTCGGCGTAGCTGGCGACAGATCAAAGAGGTTTCAGTGGAGTCAACAAATTAGACGGCAGCGACATCCCATGCACTGCTCGACGCATATCTGCCAGTTCTTGTGGGATCGTGTTGCGGTCTCTCGGTATCTTGGAAAAGTAACGGCAAGTCGGCGCTATTCGGGTCCTGGTTCCTTGAATAGTGCTGGCTGGACGCCTCGTCCGTTGCTTGGCTAGTCGAGGTGCATGGGATGCTGGTTGATGCGGCAGCCACTCACTCTCTATTTGTGTTGGCACATTCCGATCGACGTTTGTAGCGCGATGCCGTCGCTGCTGGGTCTGCACCTGGGCCGATATGATCGCGCGGCCTCGAAGCCGTCAAAAGGCTGGTGCAACGACATTCCATTCGACGACAGCGACGCGGAGGCGGAATGGGAGGAGTACGTCCGACAGCAGGGCAGCATCGAGAGCTTCGACAGCAACCAGTTCGACAACGAGAGCGTTGCCAGCTTGAACATCGAAGAGGCCAGCGAGGAAGCGATCGAAGACGAGATCGAGAAGTCCCAGAACGAGGAATTTCGTGAAAGTCTCGAGGCGAAATCAAACCAGACACCGGTCCCTTGGTTCCAAGCTCTGCCAGTTAGGGTGAGTACAGAGATCGTCGCCGTAAAACCTGTGGACTTCAGCAGCGTAGTTAGACGCAGTGTGAGCGAGAATAATTCGACTGTGGATGAACCAGCAGTGCACAACGTGGTCGATAAAGCAGCGGAAAATGAAGCGGACGAGGCCCCGGAAGAACCGACTGACGAGGGCGACGACTTCGACAACAATATGATTTTTGCCTTGACACCCGAGACGTGTCCAGGACCCCCGTCATCCCCTCGCCCACCCCCACCGAAGGTTCCGCTGCGGATATTCGTTGCTACGTGGAATATGGCAGCAGAAGACCCTTTCGCGCATCGCCGACGCGGACAATACATCGGCGACGACTTGGCTGCTGAGGAACTTAAGGAGCTCCTGCCCTTGGGGTACGACATGTACGTCATCGGCACACAAGAGAAGGTCACCAAGCACTTGCATACTGCAGTTCTCGCCCGACTTCAACAGCAAGCGCTTCAGACGCCCGAGCAGACGTATCGACGACTGGTATTGCCCTCGAAGCGACGGTGGCTACGGAGTCCAAGTCGCCAAGTCGAGTGTCGCCATCTTCGAGCGTACGAGTCGTCGGATTTTGGCAGTTCGTTGGGGCTTACGAGTTTCTGTGGGAGTGAAGTGGGCTGCAGCTTGTGCAGTCCGAAATCTACCAGCGCGTACAGCATTAACAGCCCCAACGCGAGTTTTTCATGCGGCGAAGAAGCACCTTCCGCCGCTCAATCAGCTCCTCACCGGACTCTCGATGCACCAGACAGCAACTTAGGCGGAAGTTCGTGGTGGGGTAAAGCCCAAGAGGATAAAGAGATCCGAGGACACGGGGACCACGCGTTCATCCGACGAAAATCTACGGGACTCTCGGTGTACTACGCGAGCCACCTCCACGGCCGAATTGAGGCTGTCGCGGCAGGCTCGCACAAGTTTACGGGCTCGAAAGGCGGCATCGCAATTACCATTCGAGTGGCAGGAGATCCGCAGACACTCACGTTCGTCAATTGCCACCTTGAAGCGAACCGACTCGAGCGACGACGACGTCAACTCGCCAAACTTTGTCGCGAACTCCCTCGGTCTTTAGCGCTCACCAAAGACGCAGCAGCGGGAGACTTGACCCTCGCTACGTGCAGCGACCACGTGATCTGGATGGGCGACTTCAACTACCGCATCCAGTCGCTGGACGGTGACGAAGTTTTGCATCTGCTGAGCGCCGGACGACTGCAAGAGCTGCACGACCACTACGACAGCATGGCCGACGACTTGGAGCACGTGTCTGGGCTCAAGGCTTTCCACGAACCCGCCAAGTGGCCCACGTTCTACCCGACGTACAAGAAGGTGGCGTGTCGCTCTCGACTGCCGTTGAGCGGCTCGACCACCGGCACGGGGAGGGACACGCGCTGGGCTCAGCATGTTTACCAGACCACGTACCGAGAGCCGTTCTACAAGGGAGGGCGGCTGCGCGAGCGCGTGCCCGGATGGTGCGACCGCATCCTCTACTGCTCACGGGCGCAGAGCCCGTGGGCGGACTGTCTCAAGGTAGAACAGGCCGCGTGCTCGGACGCGAGTCGCGGGGTCAGCAGCTTCAAGCCCGAAGCTGTGCGGGACAACTACCGGTCGCTCAACGACGACCTGCGCGGCAGCGACCACAGCCCCGTGACCTGCACCTTCCTCTGGTCGGTGCAGAGCTGAGAGGAAATGACGACTAGGTAGAGCGATACGAAATGCGTGCTACGCTGCACTCGAAGGATGACTCATTTGAATGGCAACACACGTTGAAGTGGAGTGCACATGGCTACACTTCTGAGCTCCAGAGAGTCAGACAGATCACCTTCCGTCTAAAGCCGCACTAGATGACTGACATTTGTAGGGACAGTACTGGCTAAAAGAGAGAACATCTTTCACAAAACACGGTGCTGACTAATGCTGTACATACAAATGTCACAATAAAAGAGATAGCAAATCATGCTGTTGCACCCACTTTTGCCCCATATCACATTGTATCTATCGTATTTGGCTAATTCATGGCTGTTCCCACCCCTAAAGTCTGTTCTCTGTTCCCACCCCTAAAGTCTGTTCTCTGACAGTGTGCGAAATCCAGTCAGTTTGGCAGTCTGCTCTCTAATCTCTAACTTTGGCAAAAATATTCTAGAAAATCCCCCACCTTTTTCTCTAAATTTCGGCAACACGATTTCCACTCTCGCCACAAGTCACTTCTCCTGTAGTGGCGTCGCCCGCATCCGCGCCCCGAGCTCCGCGCGACTTCCTGCAGGCAAAGACACCCACTCGGCGCTCGCTTGGGCTTCTCCTTCCCCTCTCGACGCCTCACCACCAGTTCGCCACCATGATTATGAAAAACACGCTCCTCAGTACGTCGTTTAGCATTGTCATAACCGCCCGTTAACACTAGCCTAACCAGGGCACCTCGGCAACACTGCAACTCGGCAACAGGGACTAACTGAAGCGTGTTTTTGGCGTCCGATTGGCGTTGTTTTGCATCTTTGCAGCTGTGTTCCTGTCCCTCGTGTCCGTAGGCACCGCGTTCTACGCCATGATCTACCCGGCGTGGTTCCAGCAGCACTACCGGCGGGACGGCACCAATGTGTACCAGGGGTACGGCCTTTTCGCGTTCTACTCGACCAACTCGCTCGAGTCGCCGTTCTACGCGTCGGCAACAGTGTTGCAGTACTCGGATTTTTGCGTGGAGAACTACACTACCCCCAACTACATGCTGGGCGACGGGGCGGACTTCCACAAGGTGCTTTGCGGCAAGAGGATGAAGTCGGTGCAGGCCACGACGGCAACAGGCGCCGCCGTGTCGGTGGTGGGGTTACTCACGTCCATTGGCGCGGTGTATAACCCCTCGGCGGGGTACATGGAGCGCGTGGTGTCTTTTTGCACTCTTGTCGGATGTAAGTGCTTGGCAACTTTTTTTTCATCTAACCTGATGGTTAGAGATTGACGGATTGTGTGTATGTTGTTGGATTTTTTTCTGATTTTTTTTCCCTCAGCTCTTTTGCTGGCGGTGTCGTTGGTTATTTGGGGTGCACTACTGCAACAGACGCTGTACAACATCGACACGATCAACTCGGCGTACACGAGCTGTAAGGCTGATAACACCAAGTGGCACTGCTGGTTCTACGGATACAGCTTCTGGGTGTGTCTGGCGTCGGTGATTATCCTGTCCATCACGGGATATCTGAGTTCGGCCGGCCGCGCCGAGAAAATCCGATATTTCCGCAAGGAGTACGAGCGGGATCTGGCTATTGCCATGCAGCAGAGCATGGAGGCAGACGCTCACAACGGACAGTACGGAGCGCACAACACGCAGTTCGTGCGCACTGAGTCGGCGGGAGGATTTGGAGTAAACGCGACCCAGCAGGCTTACGGGCAGGCCCCGACCCCATCGCAGCAGTACAACCCGAACTCGGGCCAACCGTACACGACCCCGCAGAACATGCAGCAGCCGTACGCCAATGTGTACGGCAACCAGAACGCGGCACCCAAGCCGGTGGGATACCAGCAGCAGGTGAGCAATGTGCCGCTAGCAGCGCCGTCCGCTAACGGCCTTAACCGGACCGACAGCAACGACAGTGACGCCGTGTACCCGAGCTATAGCGAACAGCGCAAGAACCACTCCTTGCTGGGACGGCAACCGAGTGGAGGCGTGGTGTAAGCTTATCTCTACGCGTCCAGTCTGCGCTCGTCAGCTGAATCGTTCAAGATGTGGAGTTTGCTTATCTTGTACTTGACAGCTTAAGCTGTTGGCGGGCGTGGCATCTATTTTGATTTGTATGTGTTGGGCTCCTCGCATCGAGATGCTGCGGCGCAGTGGAAAAGTGCCGACACATCGAGCTCGCGGGCGAAGGCACAGTAGCGACGTTAAGTACCTAGTAGAAATATACTACAAGAACAGCACAATATTGGATCGGTATCCTGACAGTGGAGTAGTGCTCACGCTATTGTTTCTTGCCTGTGAGTTTTAGGCTCAAGGATTCAACGGACCATATCGATAGTGGCTGATCTTTTTTTTTCATGGCTGACTTGGTTGCCCCATGTCAACGAACTAACCTGAACTAACTTCCACTCACCAAATCGCTTCGTGCAGCTTAAGCAGGACCAGTTCCAAGACCAAGTTGCAGCATGTTCCTGTATTCAAGAACTTACCGCTCGCTGCCTCCTGTCGCCGACCCGGATGCCCGACAACGTTGATGCACGCTGGCGCGCCACCAATTCTCGCCGGAACGCCACTCGACGAGGAGCTGCTTTTCTGCGCCAGGATGGAGCGTCAACTGCGTGAGGCGGAAGCTCAGCGCGGAACGGTGACGCGTCAAGAAGTTTTCGCTGCAGTGGTCCGCGAACACGCCATCTTGACGGAACACGCGGCAGCGGAGTACCCGATCACGATCGCCGCGGTCATCACTCCCAACAGTGAATAGGGACCCCTTAACGGTCTTTAATCAAGTATCGCTCGATGGCTGCGAGAAACGACACCCTCGCCTTGTCTCGTATTAACGCCAGGGCTTCTAACGGTGTTGAAGCCCCACAGCCTTCACTCGTCAATTTCTGCTCGAGAAGGTCAAGCTCCAAAGATGTACGCGAGGACTTACCCCGCTTTGAATCCTGTGGCCGACCCTGCTGCCCGACAGCGACTGGTGCACGCTTCTGCGCCGCCAATTATCGCCGGGACCTCAATCGACGAGGAGTTGCTGTTCAGTGCCATGATGGAGCGTCAGCTACGTCAAGTGGAGTCTCAACGCGGGTTTGTGACACGCCACGAAGTGCTAGCTGCTGTTGTCCGCGAACACGCCATCCTGGCTGAGCATGCTGCAGCGGAGTACCCGACAACATTTGCGGCCGTTGTCACGCCCGGAGTGAACCTGCAGTAAGTGAAAAGCGAATCAAGACAGCGAGAGACCCAGTCCAAGTGGACATGGCTACGTGTTCGCTGCTAAGCTTAGCCTTTTGGTTCTTTGAAAACGACAATTGAGAATCGGAGAGGAGTTCTGCCTTGTGTTGTACGAAGTACTTAGCAATAGGACCACCATTTTTTTTCCGCTGCCCCCGAAGAATGCAACGTCAATACGTCAATCTCGACTCTTCCACTAGAGGAGTGGAGCCTTCACTAGTGGTTCTCATTGTGCAATTTGCTCTCCATCCCCAAGCCCTCAACAACACTACTTCTCCATCCCACGAACTACATCCTCCCAGTCTATGTAGCTAGCTCTTGGCGAGCGACAACGTTTTCTCCGCGGTCTCGCAGTCGGACAGCGCACACCAAGGTCTCCGATGTTTCAGCCGGCCAACGCGGCAGACTTATGCATGCTGAATGGGTACCTAAGCTACCTTGGAATTTGAGTATGGCATCCCTCACTTGTCATCTAGCTGTCTTACTCTAATTACTGAGTTCGTGGCGTAAAGATACCGAGTTGCAAGGTCAAGTTTCCACCCTCCTCACTGCTTAATCATCCATTCAATAGCGCTTAGCTGCATTAGTAGACCCTTTCTTTCACCTTGCTATGCTGCGCGTACCTGTTGACATGACTGAGATAGTTGACCAAACCACTTAAACAATAATCGACGCAACAAAGGTCTCCTACTGTACCAGAAACATGACCCCAACGCTAATGTCTTGGACGTAAGGTAATCTGCTGCCTGATTGTACTCACGCTTGACGTGTACTAGCCGTACTGACTTAAACTTCTCTTTCAGCATTTCCACTTCAGATAGACGTCGCTGCAAATTCGGTTGGTTAGACTCCATGGTGCGTTTGTCGTATGACCGAATTTCCACTACCACAAAAAGAAATCGCGTTCTTAGAATTTCCCATGAATACCTTCAGTGCAAGTGACAAAATATACGTCAAATTAAAAATTCAAAATTGATATCCTATACGTACCTGGGTGTTTCTTAAGAATAAAATCAAGCACCACTTCGAAGTAATATTGTAACCACAGCAGTACAGCTGAAAATTTCCTAGGTTTCCAACACACAAATTCCAAGCTCAACATCAACCTTGAAAGAGCACAAAGTTGTGTGGCGTGCGATTATCAAACAAGTGCGCTCATGAAAGGGTGCACCAAGGCTGGACGCTGCTTGAAAGCTTGAAAGTCACGAAAACAAAAAGTGTTTTACAAGCAAGAGGCCTTTCCAATTTCAACTCCTACAGTGCAGTGTAGTTGTTCATGGAAGGGAAAATAATATCTGCTGCTATGAACGATAAACGAATATCGAATGCTTACTTGTAAATCGGGCCGCAATTTCTTTAGCTTTCTACCTGCTTGCTCTATCAGCGGTTTCGTATTTGTAGATCGAGTTGAAGAGAGTGAAGCAAACGAAGAAGTTTAGGTTCTCGAAAGGCCAATGTGTGACTCCTCCTTCACCACACCACGGCGCAAGGGCTGATACACCACACCTGATGGTAGAGTTCTATAGTTTCCCGTCACGATACGACTCCCCGTACGCAGATAAGGCCATAATAACCTTTTTCGAAGTATTACTGTAGTACTTCGAAGAAGTAGAAGTAAATTTTACTGTAAACACATACATCTAACATGCGAAGAACTTGAAATGGAGGCAAGTGGGGTGCTTAGAAAATGAGACTGTCATATAACGTGAAGCAACGTATTTTTTTGTAGATTCGCAGCTATTAGAAACATATTGAAGATTGAAGATCATGGTTGTGGTCTCACGAATAGTTCTTGATTCTCGATTGGTTAGGAACACTCACCGACTACTTCGAAACAACCAGCACCTCGGATATCTTCCGTTGGAGATATTGCGTGCTTATCTCTAGCGGTTTGTCGTGAGGTAAGCACTCGGATTCGCCCTGTATTTCTCAAAGAGACGGACCATTTTCGAGGCCTTCTTCTTCGAATAACCGGAGGAGCGGAAGAAACTCGAGACATGAGACGACCCCATGCGTCGAATAACCAAGTCACCGAAGAAATCAAGATTCTTCTTGATTATCGCGTCTTCCTTGGCTGCCTTGGCAGCAGTCTTGGCAGCCTTCCTTTCAGCTGATCCCGG
>JAIKVD010000768.1:0-15180 GCA_024679075.1 Phytophthora uliginosa
CTGCACTGGCTGTACGGGTGGCTCTGGCTGAAGCGCGGAGGCCGCACCAGCGACAGCAGGTCGCTGTCCCGACGCCGCATCACTCTACCGGGTAGTATGAGTTTATAGATGTACAGGCACTAAGCGTCGAGCGTATGTATATCGATGGGGGGCACTCGGGGTGGAAGTAATTCTAGTCCGACGTGATGAAATGAGCCCACGAAGCCAGGAGAGCGATACTACGAGCAGATGTTCAGTTTTTGAAAAGCATGTGTTCTGAAGAAGTATCCACCAAATAAGCTCTGAATATATTGTTCTATGTTTCTACTGTTCTGACTAGGTATACACAAACTATGCTGCAATCATAACTGTACAACTTCAACTGCAATCACACGGACATGGCGGTCGTGGTGTTGCGTGTAGACGAATCCTCGCTCCGGAAGTGCGTGAGGAAGCGCAACCGCCCGTTGATTCGCTCGATGCGCGTGTTGAAGCGGTCTCCGATGCGCGTGGACACCACCTCGTGCATCTGAACGGAAATGCCCCACTCGGGCTGCTCGAAGGCTCGGAACGGCCTCACTCGGAACTTGTCCTCGCCCTCTGCAATCCTCGGCAGGAACTGCAGCACTTCGTCCTTGTAGACCGCGAGGGCCGATCCGCTAATGACGATCTGGCCACCGCGCCCCATCTCGCTCATCTCGCGCGCCATCATCTCGCTGAGCCCGAGGTACGTCATCTTGCCTGTGGTCGGATGTCGAGAGCACACCAACCGGTCGTCGCCGTCGTGGATGGCCATGCGCACCCTCAGCCCGTTGAACACCAGTCGCGTCCAAATGTCGTACACTCGCGCAGCGTTGTCGTACTTGAATAGAGCGGCGGGCCACGGCGCCTTCAACAGCTTCTCTTGTACGCTGACGCACCACCCGATCGCGTCGCGCACGCAATGGAACGCGAGCTGGAAGGAATCACCCGCGGTTGTGATCTCGTAGCCTCGGAAGCGAGGCAGTTGCTGTCGTAGCAGGTTGTCGTGGATCGACTGCGCTTCGGCCATCGCCTGGGAGTTGCCCGCCCAAAGTCGGCTCGAGCCCTCAATGTCCGTGACCACGAAAATTGGTCGCCGGGTAGGCGCTTCCACGATCACGCCCTCGAGTCCGAGCTCTTCGGGGAAATAGCCGCCTTCCAGAAGCTGTTCGTACACGGAGGAGGACATGAGCGGACGCAGTGCACGGAAGCAGCACGTGACGCTGATGCCGATCGCGAAGGCTGTACCTGCGCCTGACAGGTAGTACAGAATCTGCGTGAGCCCAACCCACTCCATCCTGATGTTGTCTACGAGGCGAATCAGCACCTCCACTATACACGACGGGAACACGAGCACGCAGTACACGATGACAAACGTCTTGATACGCTGGTGCAGCAGCAGCGAGGCTGGGTCCACCGCACTTCGTGTGCGCTTCTGTCGAGAAATCCATACCGTCGCGTACAACGGATACAGCACGGACACCCAGATACAGACCAGCTCGAACCAGAACGCAATTGTTTGGAGCGTCTCCGACTTGGTGGACGGCAGCAACGCCGACACGGCCATTAGGATGGCGAACACAATAGCCACAGTATAAGCGCGCAAGCAGTACTGCCGGATGATAGCGCGCTCGCGCTTGGGTCCTCGGTCCATGGACTTGATGATGAGGCGCTTCATTTCGTACGCCAGCGTGGTGATGAAAAACGTCGTGCACAGCAACGCACAGTCTCCGATCAGAGTCATAGTAACTGCGATGGCTTTGAACTGCTTCCCGTCCGAGTACACTGCGCGCGCGCCCATGAGTTCTCCATCGTCGAGCGCGTCCAAGGTGTCACGCAGTCCGTTGAAATTGGTCAGTACGCCCACGTAAAGCAGCAGTCGCGCCAGCGAGTAGACGAAGTACAGTCGGCAGACCGAGTACGTGATGTACTGCACGGCCGAGTCCCCCACCTTGATGTGCTTGAACGACAGCAGCAGCGTCGTGCCCGTCGTGGCCGTGGCCACCGCCAGCACGATCACATACGTCAGAGTCCAGTCGTATTGGGTCGAATCATCCATCCACGATCCGAGACGAAGTCGTCACGCAGGACAAGTGCGCAGGGTGTCCGCGAGACGAACCCTCAGCTCCAAGACGGACGGCGTGCGTTCAACTCTGGTTGCCAATCACGGAATACTGTACCAGTGCCGACGCTGCACCATCGCCAATTGAGCTCCTCGCTGAGGTTGCGCCAGCAGCTGGAGGGTCTATCCAGCGTTGCCTGCTCGAGCACTCACCCTTTCACAATGTGCAGCGCTGTCACAAGTCAACACCTGGCGCCTCCGTATCGTTACGAACTCCACTCCGACACCGGATTGCAGGCAAATCCTCGTCGCATTGCAGATGTCCGGCCGGGTCTCTGCTCGGAATGCACCGAAGGAAGGAAGAGCGAGTGCAGAGCGACTTCGACAGCTCGCTGAAGTCCCGGCACAGCGACGAACGGATCGATTGAGGCGGACTTGGTGCGTGCACGACAGCTTGACGAGGCGTCATTTGTGCAATACGACAGCTTTAGTTGAGTTGCAGGCACTGCTTCAACACGGACGCGTTGCGACGGTCATGCATCAGCCACTTGAGATCAGCAGTGAGGGTACCTTGAATTTTCGTCGCTCGCTGCTTGAAAATTTCCTGCTCTGTTCGAAGTGCGTCCAGCAGTGTTTGCCACTGACACTGCCGTCGTCCAGAGACACTTTTGTCTGCCTTGGTTCGTTCTCGCTTGGCTTGGATCGTCAGTTGAAATGCGTGGAGACCGATCGTCCACACCTGCGCGGAAATGAATGTGTCAGTGGCAGCATTCCCCACGGAGATGCAAGTATCATGATTTATCGTCCGTACCTGGTGTTTCTGTGTCTGGTAAGATGACTTGGGTATTTTTTTGGCTTGGGACTTTTGACCAGACTCCAAGACGAGCTCGAGGCTGCGGTGGATGCCCTTGGTCATTTTCTTCAGAATTCGGAGGATGCATTCGTGGAAGAAGTGCATGTCGCGATTCACGAATGGCAACATCTCGATGAGAATCGTGAATCGGCGCGCTGCCACGACAAGCATCTGGAACAGGTTGACGTGGATAGTATCTTGCGATAGCAACTCGGGGTCGAAGTACAGCGCGTGCCAACGCTGCCGGATCGCGGAGACCACTTTGTTCACGAAGAAATCCTGCGCCGCCTTCGTCTCGTTAAATGGAATCGATCCGCTAAGCAGCGAGCTGCTTAGTCTACAAGCCACACATCCAACACACCATTAGTTATCCAACCTCGAAGCTCCTTAGGTGCGAGTACACGTACTTTTCATAGTTGACATAGAGCTGAAGGTTGTTGGGGTCGATCAGCATCCCACACCACGATATACACCGCTCTGATCCCTGCGCGCCGGATCCCAAAGCTTGCTGCTCTCCATCAATCGCGAAATTCGCTTGACTTTTGGCAAGATTCACGAAACACCCGTACTCCTCGTTCCCCTCGTGCATCACGTCGAAGAACCTTCGCGCCCTCTTCAGGTCCGTCGTAATGTACATGAAGTCGTCGGTGTACCGAAACAACTCCTCGTGCTGGCAGCAGGCAACAGGAACGATGGTCGGGTCGCATACCTCAGGCAAGCGCTTGCGAAGTACGCGTCGCTCGAAATGGGCGTAATACAGATTGCACAACGTTGTGGAGAGCACGGAACCCTGAGGGATACCGCATCTTTGGACGTAGTTATGGCCGTCAATTTGGACGACATTCGTGGATAAATGTTCCTTCAACAACTGCAGAGCTTTAGTTTTCTTCAGGAGGTCGTAGATAACTCCGTCCACAAACATGGAATCCCTCTTCACGGATTGAGTGGCCAGATCGTCAAACTCAAGTAGTTGTCCGGACGGATACGCCGGGCGCTCGAGCTTAAAGAAAAACGGAAGTGACTCCTCTCCATCTGCAGACGTCGGAGCTACTTGGTGGCCAACCCAATGCTTGCGGATCAGGTACTCTTCTTCTTGTATCGCCTTCTTGAGCATCTGATAGAGTTTCCGTGGACGAATTGTATCGAAACAGCGCTCGACATCAACGCTCACGCAGTAAGCCATCGGGGTATCTCCAGACGCACGTCGCCGTTCTGCACATCGTGGGCAGGATGAGATTTCACGAAATAGAGGCTTGAGACGCTTGTAGATTTCGTCAATGTTTCGGACCGAAGCCCCAAGAAGTCGCTTAGGATGGCGCTCCATTTCAAAAGTCAGCACTCGGTGAACTGCCTCCATAGATCGGTTTACGGAGACCTTGTCTTGCTCTACAGCCGTCGATAAATTCATCAGTGGTCGAATTCCGCTAGATTTCGGAAGCAGTCGCAGTCGAGACGTAGATAGCTGACGTTCATGGCTGGTTGGGAGAGTTTGCTCGCTTGAAGGCTGCAGGATTCCTCCCTCCAAATCATCTAAAGCAAGTGTACTACAGCGAGAACGAATCAGTAATGAAAAACTGAGCAACGTGCGGGTGATGCCGTTATGTAAGCGTACCTGATCACATTCCAGACTGGACGCTGATAGTATGCGATCTCGTTCGCCATCCCTTCAGCCTCTGTAATATAAAACAAGTTCCGCAACAACGGGAAAACCAGCGATGACATTACCCACCATAGTAAGTCCTCAAAGAGCTGATGACGCTTGACTCCTTCATTTGGAGGACTATATACATAACAACCAGTTAGATGAAGCATTGGAGTTGTGTCCATGACTAGGGCTAAGCTAAGTGTAGTACCAGAATTTTGTGTCAGTCTGCAGTTTCATCCACTCTACGTTCGTAACTTGGAATTCTTCCGCACACTTGACAGGATACACTGTTAGTATAGGCCAAAAGATAAACTACTGAGTCCACCACTTACTTTTTTCAGCGAGAAGTTGTCGAACTTTCGCGAGAATATGAGCTTACGCAGCATCGATTTGACGCACTTCCAGTTTTTCTTAGTGTCACTGCTACCCCAGAGATCTTTGGGGATAACTGTGGCAACTAGCTTACGCACCAATCGATAAATTTTCTTCTTTGGAACCGCAAATGCCAGCAGCTTTTTGATATCCTCTTTGTGTTGCTGCAGCTTTGTCAGGTCCGAGGTTCCACAGGAACTGCGCTTGGGGCTCGTCACATGGGAATCATCTGCAGTCTTTTGCTTCTTATCAGCGTGCACAGCTTTGTCATTTTTCAAGGATCCAACAGAGACATGAGATAACATCTCAATAGCTTCTTCTCTGCGTTTGCGCTTACGATCGCCGTTGGGTCCGACAACAGCTTCACTTTGGCTCAAATATCCGTCATCCAGCGCTTTGCGCACGATCGGAGGAAGCATGGGCTGTGAAGAACTTTTTGCCTCAGCTGCCTTCTCTGCAATTTTTGCATTGATGATCGGATTCTCCGCCATGAACTTGCGGAACTCAGAGTGCACAGGAATCAACTTCCCAGCTAGCTCCTCAACTTTGCACGATTTGAATCTCGATACCATCGACTGAATCGTTGGGATGAGGTTAATCAGTCGCTTCGGGAGGCGCTTTCGACCTGCCGCGTCTGGAAAAATCGACTGCAACACTCGAGAGGCTTCAGTTCGACTGATCGGATCGCCTATCTTGGATGCTTTTACCAGCACGTGGGAGCTTGCAAACACTCGATCCTTTTGAAAATAACGCGCATACATCACAAGGTTAATGGAAACCTCACGCTTCGCTTTATCGGTGCAAGTCCCCGAAGCCACTCGCTTTTGTTGGCGCAGACTTTTTCCAGCGAGCTGACGAGTCAGACGCAAGCAACAGACACCCCGTCAGCATCACTCAAAAAGCTCCACCTCCTGCTCCGGTAAGCAAGTACCTGCATGTACGACCCCGGGGCCCCCTTCAGTTGTACAATTAGCGTATAATTCAGCAACAGATGCATCATGAGGTCGTCGCCCATGAGTTGGTGCAGCGATTCCCACAGCGGCTTCTTCAGAGCAGCCACCAGCATGTTCGGGTGGTAGAACAGGATCGCATTGGACTGCGTCACGCGGTGGCCCGCAGCCCCCGGCGTCGCCTCTCGATACCCAAGTGTCAGAATATTCGCGTCCTCCCAATTCATTGCTCGCTTCCGAGCTAGAAGCCGCTCGATGACATGGTTGATCAACTCAATCTAATGCCACAAACCACCTTAGAGGGTCAGTATCCCTAATTATTGGGTTAATTCTACCTCAAACATTTTCAAATGTGGTTTTGCCCTACGTGGGAGATGCTCGTTTCACAACTCCACGGAGCTCTGGGGAACTGTTCTACCCCCGGCGTGTGCGACTGGATGAGGAATGTGTGGTCCAGTGCGAAGGCGATATCATGGTTTTTGGTCACAAGCGAGAGGCTCTGCACGAGTGACTGGTCCCCGTTGGCGCTGCGCTCCCGCGCTGCACTGCCATGACCGAATTAGTTGACACATTCACTATTGGTTTTACATTAAATGCATGCGTGAACTCACCTCTGCAGGAACGAGCGCAAGGTGGACGACTTCGCTGGCAGCGCCTGCATGGTAGATCGATCTCGAAAAATATTATGCGAATAGACAGGTACAGTAGTGTATGCGTATTGACAGGTAAAATGCCGTAAGTTTCAGCAAATTTATTCGTTGAAATTGAGACCCTTCGCTCGGTAGATGCTGCTGTGCAGTAAAATGCTCTTCTTGATACGAGATATCGAGTTCTGATCGTACGAGTTTTGAGAAACACCTGCCGACAACAAGGTTTTGTGAAAATTATATTGAAAACTTCGCACGGACTTCGTGGGAATGGGTTACCTTTTTAGCGGATCGGTTGCCGATTTGAACAGGGTCTGGATCAGAGTATAAATAGTCCCAACTGTGATTTGTGCACACACAAATCGATATAATCTGATCCGGATCCAGATCCTAGATCCGTCAAAAGTCATTACGGCCCTGGGATAATCTGTACATATAGTACAGTACACTATATTTGGTCAGACCATATTGTGTTATGTTGTGTACCAGGTAATTTTTATCAAAAGGATGTGCACAAATCAGCAAAACATGCTGTCGGGCTCGGGTAGGCAAATACATCAAACTTTTCCAAATGCACCAAAAGTGATGGTACTGTCGACTATTCCTGGGTCGGCCCTGGACTTTTGGTCGGCTTTTTTGGGAGGGATGACGTGCCGTACGTACTGGCTCGTGAGCTCCTCGTTTGCACCGCCAATTTCGCTTCGCTCATGGCGGGCAAGGCGTCGGTAAAAAGATATCACCTCCTTGTAAGGGCAACTACTCCGGCCAACGCGCCGACCATTGCAGACCTTCGCTTCGCTTCGGTTGCAAACGGTCTCTCTGAGGCCTCTGGGAGAGTAAGGTACATTTGCGGCCAGTTAGGAAAAATTTGATGTATTTGTCAGTACATGTTGCGATAATTATCCCTCGGATAGCGCAGCATCATCAAGCTGATGGTCACGGGTTCAATCCCCGTCGCGTCCAATCTTCACGTAAGGTTCACAAGGCTGCTAGTCCTCACAAAATTTATTTGAGTCTGTCTACAAATCCTTTGTTTCGTTTCAATTCTGGACTATTTTGGAACTATTTTTCAGATCAGGGTACTTGATCAGATTCTATCGGTTATTTAACCGGTTATATTCTGATCCCTGACCCATCCGCTTAAAATTCTACCGTGGGAGTGAGTGTTCACGCAGACAGAAACACGAGCTTCATTTTAGCCTCGAGGTACATTGCGTTTGATTCGCTTAGCGTCAAGGGGTCAAGCAAGGACAGTTACAGTCGCGAAGCGTTAGCTACATCCATTTGAGTCTGCGCACAGAACGGTTCGAACTCCAGCAGCTTGTCCAGAATCTTCAGCGCGGACGACTCCGCCGGTTTCTCCAGAACCATCGTGTGCGACGAGTTAGCGATCGGTTCCTCCAGCAAGTAGATGTGCGGCCACTTGCTGCTGACCTCCTTGAATGACGACGGCAAGAACATCTTGGTGCGGGTGCCGTAATGGAAAAAGATCTTGCACTGGGGCCGCGCGAGCTGCTGATCCGTCAGGTCCAGCCACGAGTGGCAGTAAAGCGAAGCCTCGATGGCAGGACTGCACGCCAGCACGGTCTTCCCCGAGGTCTCGTCCTCCACGAGCCCGCCTTTCATATAGGCGTCCAGAGACTCGCGGTCCCATGCGGCAAAGTTCTTGAAATTGCGCAGATACTTCTCCGCTACAGCGCGCGAAGGCCTGCAACAAATAGGCAATACAAGTATCGTCCGTTAACCCTCCCGAGTGTTCCATGCCCTACCGTAGTGTATTCTACCATGATGACTCGCGCTGCAAGGTGATTGACATCAAAAAGTTGGTGACGACGTCGGAGGTGACTTTGC
Organism: Phytophthora uliginosa; assembly: GCA_024679075.1. Lineage (NCBI taxonomy): Eukaryota > Oomycota > Peronosporomycetes > Peronosporales > Peronosporaceae > Phytophthora > Phytophthora uliginosa. The sequence goes on from JAIKVD010000768.1 coordinate 8,381, forward strand.
CGTGTACAGGCTCGAACAGAATGAGCCCGTCGAAGGTTCCCGGGTGCTGCACTTCCGTATTCCACATAGCAGACGCCCCCATCGAGTGGGCGATTCCGATCAATGGCGTGTCGACACTCTCGTTCTTGAGAGCGCGGGCTTGCTGCAGCACCTCGGCCGACGTCCATGCAGTCAAGTCGACAGCCGGGTGGTGCACCCTCGGTCCTCTTGGGTTCTTGAGGTCGATCTGTGGCGCCACCGACTCGTCGCTGTTGCTGCCGTGATACTTGAAGTCGAAGCTCACGAATCGGGTGCTCACAGTCGGCAGCAGCGACGAGTCTCGTAAGCGGCGTATAATGGGCTCCCACGTGTCCTTGCAGAAGCCGCCGCCGTGGGCGAACAGCAGCGTGGCCGGCCTGGACATGACGAGGCGGTGGTCCAAATGTGCTCCAGGTGGTCAATTCAGATGTGTTACTTGGGGTGTTCAATGAGCAGTTCACGAGTCGTGAACCACGACAGGTCCACTATTAGGATTCAGAATTGTCGAGATCGAGAAAATGGTGAACGCAAGTTCTAATTGTTATTGAAGATGCTACGTGGTCCACCAAGCCTTACAAACGTGACTGTCAGTCGTGACTGTAAGGCTTGGTCAGAATGAGTCATTCTTGCCGAATTCCTTCGTTGATCGAGAATTTTAGTCACGACGCACTTTCTTGGGTGGTCCGTTGTAGTGCTCGGTCAGCTTATCTCCTCTCTGTATCGAGCCAACTTGTTTTGGGCGTCATCAAACCACTCCCGCGTCTTCGTTCGTCACAAATGGTTCATCGCCGTCAACTGCCCGCATATTGCAGGACGCCTCATACAGATTCTCGTCCTTATACGAAGTAATAAATTCCTTGGCGTCGTGGAAGTCAGCGAACTTCTTCACATCTTCCGTAGTCATCGATTCCTCTGGACCGCGTAGGAATGCCTCAATTGCAGGATTTTCGGGGTCCTCAATCTCAAAAGATCCTCGGCAAGAGCAAGCGACCCTTCGCTCCTGCAGAGAACCCAAAGCCAAGCTCTACGCGTGGAGAGGCGCGTAGCCTGGGCCCTTAAACCCAGGAAGCAGCACAGCTTGATTACATTAATCACCAAGACCGTCCGTCCGACACGGCACTAAACCCAGGGAGGCCTCCGGCGACAGAAACCAAGGGGTCCGAGACGGGTGCGATCATGAACGCAGAAGGAAGCGGGCAAGGCTTCCCGAAGGCCCTGTGTCGATGGAGAGCGCAGAAGGTTGGAGCACTCAAACCAGTAAAAAGATGAAGAAGCATCAAACGGTAGCAGCCACCACGAGCGTGAACGAGAAAGTCGGCTGCAAGGAGGCATCGCCGCTACTAAGTCCGAAATCCAGGACCAGACAGTCCAAAAGAAGCACGGGGGCATCGCGCAAGTGGACTCAACCAGCCGAGGAGAATGGAAATGGCAAAGCGTCTTTCCTCAAACTGATCGAGTACTTGCGCTACACCGCCCACCCGAAGCATGTTTTCCAACTGGTTTTTGAATTTAAAGGGTTGGCCCGCCAGCGTCGTTTCGAAATAATCAAGGCAAGCCTCCAATCTGTGGACGACGCCAACAAGAAGGAAGCACTGCTGAATGAATGGGCAGATGAAATGCCAGCAAAAATGTATGAGCGATATGCGACCTATGCGCTCAATTGGGACTACGCGAACGAGAATGACACGTTGAAACTAGCTCGGACGCTGTACAACTGGATAGTCATCGAGAAGATCACCAGGAAGGAGCTTAACCAACGGATACAGTTGTTTGTCTTCCTAAACAAGCCAGGACTCACAGAATACATGCCTGTGACACGAGCCGAGCAGCCTAGAAGTTACAAAGACGCACTTCAGACTGGTAGCGGCGGTGTTGAACCACCTAACACTGTCCGCTTTGGCAGCGAAAACCTGCATCAACCTACAAGCTTCCAAATGGAGCCACTGCGGCACTCGCGACTGATAACAGATGAGGAACGTGAACACTTGAACATGATCTTGTCCCGTCGCCTGGAAGAAGCAAGCCCCCCTGTTTTTCTCTCTCAGATCTTCACACCAGGACAAGTGGCGATCTTTATGGAGTTATTGCAAGACCAGGAGTACGCATTGTACGGGCATCTTATGGCAGGGCACTTCGTACGCGAGGGTCTCAGCCAAAGCGCACTTTTTCAGCTAGTGGATGCGGGACCTGCAGCAGTCGCGGATCAGCAACAGCACGTACAAAGACTGAAGTCAGAAATAGTCCGAATGGAGCTCAACCAAGAAACGAGAGTAGTGACGTTTTTCTTCCGGAGTCAACGCGTGGCCAAACAATGGAATGGGATGGTATGTCCGTTTGATGGAAAAGGTCTACGGTTGGTAGACTATGAGGAAATTCGACGTCAAAACCCTAAGGCCATCCTCAGAATTGACACTTACAGGTTCTCACTTTTGTTACTCCGTGGCAAAATCTCCCCGGTGGAAATGTATGATCTCCGTACGAAGGAGCTCAAACTAAAGGCGATATCGATCAAACACCCGAACCTAAATGAGCAAACGAGAGGGCGAGAGAGATGGGAAATTATCGTTGATGGGCCAGTCTGTCCACCAGTCCTCACAAACTACACGCGTATACAACTTCCGAAAACCCACCTACTGATCCACCTCAGTGACGTGCACATCCACTTACCCTGTGGAAAGTGCAGCAACAAATGGCACTCTCACCTTCGGTGCCCTGTACAGCACGATGACTGCAAGCAAGCCGCTGATAAACGGACGCTAAAGATAATGCGGCAGGAACAAGCGTCCTCGATAAAAAAGGAGATTGCGTCGACCGGTCCCTCCATCCAAAACGTGGATCAGCTATTCGAGTTTTTTTGCGCAAATGGGTGCACCGGAGACCAAGGTGAGTACGCCGAGGGGGGCAGCTGTGTCCTCGCCCTCAATGGACAGAGCAGCAGGTTTTGACGAAGTGGCCATTCGGTGGAGAAGGCGGGCCCACGAGGTTGGCCTCATCCTCCGCGAACTTCTCAACTATCGTCTTGAGTTCAGGCGCGTCGAGCAGTGCCAGGTCCGTGTTCAGCATGTAAATATCCTGGTCTTCTGCTTGATACTCTTTCTCAGACACCGCCATCCACTTCTCATTCAGCAGCAGCTCAAAGTACTTGTTGGACAGTGTGGCCGAGTCGCTGCAGTACGAGCCACTGTAGCCCAACGTCTTCTGCTGCTCGGCGCTGTGTGGGCGACCAGCGAGAGCCACAGCCTCCTCCTCCGACACTCCAAGAATCTTGATACCGTCGCGCACAGCGATCAGTGCCGAGCTGCAGTAGTCACGCGGGGCAAACATTTCGGAGCCGTCGCCGTTCTCAGCGTCCGTGCGGCCACCAAGGAAGTCAATCTTATCGCTACCAGCGTCTTCCAGCGCCACTTGCCCCGCCAGCACGATGAGGTCAGCGGTCGACAGAGTTGGGTACTTGTCCTTGACGGGCTCGAGAGAAGCGATGATCGAGTCCACGCCCTTGTTCACGTCCCAGTCCTTCTCGGGCGAAAGGCGGATCCTGGCCCTGTTGCAGCCGCCCGAGTAGTCCGTGACGCGGAACGTCGACGCGCACTGCCAGGCCGCGTGCATGAACAGCGCACTATTATACGGCGATCCATCATCAGTTGAATCGCTCGTCAGACCATCAACTGACGTCTTGAGCAACGCACTGATGTCGCTGCGCACAGCGTCGAAGTCCGGTAATGTGTCGGGCGTCGGCGGCAGCAGGTTCTGGAATGGCTGCGCAGGCGGCACATCGTTACCGCGGCAACGAGTGGCCGGGCCCATGTCATGCGACGGGAGTTTGTACCAGGCGTGCGAGAAGGCCTCGTCCAGAGCGGTCAGGTTGGTGGCAAACTCGAGCGAGATGTTGTGGTAGCTCTCGTCGTGCAACAGAGCAATGTCGGCCGTCAGCATGCGCACCGGCGGCGTCGTGTCGGGCACGGGGCGCCACTGCACGTGGCCACCAGGGCCGTCATACTTCTCCCATTCGTAAGTGGTGAGTCCCGTGAAGTAGCCGTTGCTCAACTGCGTGGGGGTGGCTGTCCGCGAACCTTCAAAGCCGCTCGTGAACGTGTTGTTGCCCGTGCCCTTCATCGCTCCTTCACCACAAGTACCTGGCCACGGGTTCTCCGGTCTTCCAGTGGCGAAGGACCGGCACCCGTCGGGCAGGCCCCATGGGTCTTCCCAAATGCGTGACCACCGCCGATCAGAGCCGCCGTCTCGCGGTCGTCCATGCCCATGCGCGTGAACGTACGACGCACCTGAGGGGCCGATTCAACCGGGTCTGGTACGCCCACCGGTTCACGTAGATGAGACCCAACGTAGTAGGGCCCAGCGGTGCCTTGCATTCTCCATATTCGGCACACGGCGCCACACTCTCCTGCTCCGGCGTCGGGCCTAGTTGCAAGCTGCTCGTGCCGTCGACGTCGTCATGGCGACCACCACAGAAGCCAAGCACGGGGCCACCCAAACTCTCGATGGCCACGTTGCCCGACAGCACGATGAGGTCACCCCATGACAGAGCGTCACCGTACTTCCTCTTGATGGGCTTGAGCAGCCTCAGAGCCTTGTCGAGGTTGGTGTTATCGTCCCAGCTGTGCTCCGGGTTGAAGCGGATGCGACCGCCGCGGCCGTCAGCGTGACGGTTGGAGCCATTGCAGTGCCACGCGAGACGAATGAAGAGCCCCCCGTAGGGACCGTAGTCGGCCGGCCAGAAGCCTTGGGACATCTGCATCAAGAACTCCAGGTCCGTCTTCACCAGGTCGTAGTCGATCACATCGCAGCTCGAGGGGTCGTACAGTTCGCTGGAGATCTGACGGTCCTGCTCCTTCACAGCGGCGACGTTGTCGTAGCCGAACGGGCAGCTCCCACCAGCAGCTGTGCTCGATAGACTGGAGAGAGCGGCGACGAAGGCGGCGAGCCGGACGTTCATTTGTTGGCGGTTGTGCTGTGGACTTGTGCTGGGGACTTGAGGACTTGGAGGAAGATTGAGTTGTGTGGGAGCAAGACCACCGGAGTTCGATGGTCCAGGCAGGCTTTATATCTATAGCTTCGGCAGCTCGAATTCCAACTACTTGACTGTGCTGACGGAATTCATGGTTGACCTTATAGCTTCGGCAGCTCGAATTCCAACTACTTGACTGTGCTGACGGAATTCATGGTTGACCTTGAAGATCTAGAAGGGCTTCTGGATCAAGAGGACATCACAGCACTCCGAAATGACAAGATATCGTTTGGTGAGCTGGAATAGTTTGCTGCTGCAAGACTACATAGCTGCAACATAGAGGTGAAGACGCTCAACGAGGACGGCAAGGTGATCTCTGAGTTTATGTACAGCTGTCGTGGTGCCACTCAGACGATATATATCGCTCGTCTTGGTCCACTCTACGCGTTGAAGATAGATGGCACGGTCATATAACAAATCTATAGTCTACTGAGCGATCTCGTGCTAATTCACTTAAATATAACGCCTAAGCGCTGTATTCGAGTAGAGCGCCCACTAGACGCTATATTCTATTTGAGCGCCTAGGCGTCTAGTACGAGGTAAGACGGTAGTCGTTTAGCTTTTGCTGCGTGTTACTTGACTTAAACTTTTCCCGCCTAAATGGTTACTGAGAGGCGAGGTGAATGATTGCTCACCCAACGCTCTCCTAACTACGGCCCCCGTCGCCTAGCTACCCTACCTAAATCTGCCCTTGCTCGACCTTTCGTCGCTCGCCGTCGACTCTCCATGCCTGGATGCTCGCCCTCTCCACCATCCATTCACCCTGACCGCGTTGCCCCGCCTACCGTACATCTCGTCGGGTTGCCTGACTGGGACGTCGTCCCGCCCGAGATCTTTACCAGCAACCCTTCGTCCTGGCCACCTCGCAGCCGCTCGTCCATCCTGCCGCACTGGCGTCCTACCAGCAGCCGCCGCCTTGCACTTCAACGTCACTCGGCTGTCACTTCCCCGGGGTCGCGATGCTGTTGCACGCGTGACAGAGGCCACGGCTACTATCGTACTACTCTATGTGGATGACATTATTATAGATTACCGGGACGAGAAGAACATGGAGCACCCGATGCGAGCGTTGCAAGTCAAGTATGGTGTCAAGGAGCTTGGGAACGTGAGCTGGTTTCTCGGCATTGTTTTCAAATGGACTCGTCGCGTGGAGTTACGACACTGGATCAATCTCAGTTTGCAGCTGAGGTCTCCGCCGGTTCAAGATGGACGATTGTCGGCCGCCCAAGACTCCCATTGATAAATGAGTAGTTCTTTACAGCCGGTCTTAGACAAAGAGAGCGCTGGCGATGTACCATACCGGCAAGCTGTCGGTGCACTCCTTTATCTAGCGCGCGTTACGCGACCTGACATCGCCTATGTAGTCAATCACGTGGCGGCACATGCATCACAACCAAGTAAATCCCATTGGACAGCAGTCAAGAACATCTTCAGATACATCCAAGCGACGAAGCAAATGGGTTTAACCTACCGCCGAGACCCCAGTGCTGCACCAATTCGAGTCTACGAACGCCGACTGGGCGAACAATGAAGAAGATCACAAACCCGTCTCTGGCATACTCGTACAAGTGTTTGGATGTACCACCTTGTGGAAAACTAAGCGTCAACGGAACGTGTCCAAGGCGTCACCCATTGCCGAGTACCTAGCTGCAGACGACGGCGTCAAAGAAGCAATCTGGGCACAAATGCTCCTGCAAAACCTCATGAGGACGAAGAAGATTACGATGATTCCGTGGCTAATTGCCAACGGGTCAACTAT
>JAIKVD010000769.1:0-15165 GCA_024679075.1 Phytophthora uliginosa
CCATGATGGGTACAACCGCGCCTACAAATATTTGAGTTTCGTGGAGCTTGGAGGGATTATTTTCTCGTTTTTACGCTACCGGGGCGTTGATGGTGTTGAGATTTTCGGGCAGGAAACACGAACATATTCATGGCGTCGTGATGGCCTCGCCGCTGTATCGAAGGCTCAAGCTGCTGATGATCGTGTGTGCACTTTTCACGCTGCCGTACTGCTTTTTGCAAGTTACGCTGCTGTGTATGCCGCAGGACAGGGTGGACGCGGTGCCGGATTACGTGGTTGGCATTGTGACGATGCTGTATTATTTGTTCGGAGCTGCGCAGGCACTTGTAAAAAAAACTCACTAAAGTTTCCGCCCCATTTTAATTTTTAAACTGTAAATTTGTACAGTAGTTTCCGCCCCATTTTAACCAAAAAGGAAAGACTGATGCAAAGGTGTAGGACGAAGAAGAAAAACAGCGCGGGTGCCAAGTTGTCTGATGGAAATGACCTAGCGACGCGACTCGAAGTGATCGAGATCTCGCAGAGCTTTCAGGCTCGATCGCCCGAGCACTCGGCTCGACAAGGAGAAGTGTTCTTGAAAGACGTTCTTCGACACAATGGCGAGGAGCACTTGTACGACAAAATCCTTAAGCTGGCGGTACATGCCGACGAATATCCTCCATTGATCTTCGGGTGGAAGTTCGTGCAGGAGTTCGTGGAAGCGATCAACAATGCCGACAACCAAGCTGCTGATGGAGGCGCCGCTGTTCCTCCGTCTCCCTTCCCGATCCCAGACCCACTGACGCGAGAATCATTCAAGGAAGCGCTGCTGGACTACGCTAGAGTTGGAACGGCTGATCCACTTGGCACAACATGCCTACCGTGCACTGTTCCAGAGGTTTGCTGCGCTGTTGGAAAACTCGTCGATTTAAACCATCATCCGAGTTGGAGGTGTCGGAAGTGTGCTGCCCGTTGCCGACCTATTCATACCCAAGGCTGGCACGAATACATTGGAACCTGCACTGGATCCACGTCCCAACGGTTTGTGGAACATTCCTTGAAGAAGAACCATGCGTCAGCGACTCAACGCTCAGCGTCTTGCTTTTTGATCGTGTTATTAACGCGATGATTAATTTTTCCCGTTATCCGTGGTTCGCATAATTCGAGCCAGAGCAAATCGCGAGCCACTTTTCAATACAAAAATCAAGATGTGCCCCGAGAAGAAGGCGTTTGCGCGCGCGTTTTTCAGTGCGTTTCACGTCCGAACCAGCATCGAGCGCACTCATGCAGTGAGCAGAGATCAAGCCGAGTCTCCCCCCGCTCTCAGATCTCGATTTGCTCCAGTAGAAGCGGAACTGTGGGCGCTCCATTATGACCAAAGTTGAGCCACCGTGGGAGCAGGCGGTAGACGCCGTGATGCATGGCTTATCAATCTGAAAAGCGGCACGGACATTTCCCAGTGTGGAAAGAGACGCTCTGCGGCGTCGAGTTCACGGTCTCGTCGACATGCACGCCAAACCGGGTCGGCGGGCGGTGTATTTGTCTCGCGCCCATGAGCAGGGTGTACTCGAGGTGGTGGCTGCGCGCGTTCACATGGGGTTCTGCGTCGAAGAGCCCGAGCTGCGCTACATCATACGGCAATGTGCGCTGGCTAATAGACCACCTGCAGGTGTGCCGCCAGGATTCCCAAACAAGTGGTGGATCGGTCGGTTTGTCAAGAGGCACAAAAAGGAGCTGTCGTGGCGAAAGCCACAAATTTTAGATGAAAAGCGAGCAGAGCATTCAACGGAGGAAATAGTTCGAGGCTACGCTAGCCGCCTGGAGCCTGTGGTTAGTGGAGTCGCAGCCGAACATATTTGGAATTGCGATGAGACTGGTGTCTGTGCTCAAGGAACTGTGAAGACAAGGGTTCTGTTCTCGCGTGGATTCGCGGCGAACACTCGGCGCTCGCACGACCGCGAGAATGTGTCCATGATGGGGGGTGTAAATGCAGCGGGTGGTGCGATTCCACCGATGTATATTTTCGCTGGAGAACATCGGAAACTTGGGTGGCTTCAAGATGCTGTGGACGGATCTATCTGTGCGATGACAGAAAGTAGTAACATCAACGGGAATGTAATTTTCCATTGGCTAAAGTTTTTTGTCAACAACATCGGTGGGGTGCGCCCGCAAGTGTTGACTATGGACGGCCATTTTTCGCATCTCTCGCAGCAAGCTGTGGAATTTGCTGTCGCCAACAACATCAAGTTGTTTTTGCTGCCGTCACACACGTCACATTATTTGCAGCCGCTGGACGTCAGCGTGTTTCGGACATTCAAAGACTCCTATAACGACGCTTTAGTAGCGTTTCCGAGGATGAAAGGTTTGGGCGACGCAGCACTGCCTACGCGGAACGATATTCCAGCACTTACTCGAGCCCCGTTTGAAAAGGCTTTTTCACCAACAAACATTCGCCGTGGGTTTTTCAAGACCGGCATCTTTCCCTTCAACGTCGACATCATGTTGGAAATGATGGTCGGCTCTCTCTCGACCCAGCACAAGAAGCTGCTCCCTCATTACGCAGCTCTAGACACATCGGCGTTTGATTTGCAGCTTACGGAGCGTCAGAAGCAAAGCTCGCAGCGCCAAGGTTTGGATCTGGATGCGCTGTATGTGGTTGCCTTTCACGCGAAGAACTTGGTGATCCCGCAGATAAAGCCTCGAGCACGAGGCGCATTTGTAACCCTGTCGATGACCGAGGGTGTTTTGACTAGTGTCGAAATGCGTGAGGTGTTCAACGCCCATGCCGAACTCAAGGCCATGCGTGCACAGGACACGGAGTCACACCGCCTCCACCGATACACGAAGCGCCTCGAAACGGACCGCATGAAGGCGGCGAAGCAGCAGGCCGCGAAACAGGAGCTGATGGAACGACGAGCTATGGGCCAAGAGGTCGTAGCGGCTCTGAAAGCTCGGCGAGTCGAGAAACGCTCCGACGCCGCGCAACGCAGGGTTGAAGGCAAGATCGCAGCGCGGAACGCAAAGGCGGATCAGCAGGCTGCCAACCACAGAAGCGACATCGTCCGGCTGCGCTCGAGGGGGAGGCTTCCAAGCCACAGCGAAAGCGACGAGTTCTTCATGACATCACGGCCGCCATACAAAACCTTAGTTAGTGGGAGTGACCTGCGTTGTGCTTCGTTGCGAAGCGTCGAAATCATGTCCACATACATTTATCAAGATAATTGAAAGGCAGCTCTTGATATATGCAACCCACGGATAATGTTTGTGTGTACTTATTCGCTCCGATGATCTTATGCTGTACATTTCTTCCCGGCATGTCCAATTTGTGTTGGTTCCTATGTAGGAACAGCTCGTCGCCGTCCGCGTCGTGCTGCACCATCGTCATGCCGTCTAGAACTCAAGCGACGTGAACAAGAAGGTGGGGTCACGCACGGGCAGGTTGTCCGCGTCCAAGAACTGCACTCGCTTGAAGTTGCTGTGGTAGATGGCGAAGATCTTGGACGAGGACCCTTTCGCGCGCGGATTGTTCAGTGGGTGAAACGAGACCCCGCCGACGAACATTGCGAGCCGCTGTATGGATAGAGGTGCCAACAACGCGAAATCTGCCCCAATTTCATCGAGAAACCAAACTTCAATCGGTAGACGGCACCCCAATACGTCACGAATCACTCGGATGCTGGCGTAAGCGCTAACGAGCATTTTCGATGCCGTCGCTTAAGGAGAGCTGGCTGTTGTTAGCAACGTTGGGCAGCGAAAATCTTTGGACAGATGCTTTCTACGCGGGCCATCGGGGGTACAGTTGCTAGTGGCGCGCCAACCAACGCACCGGAGTCTGCGACGAGCCGTTTATCCTGGTGGTAGTTCCTTCGGTTCGTGCGATAGAATGTCGTCGATCTCGACGACTGCGTGTACTCCGGTCAGGGCGAACGCCAATGAGACGAAGAAGATGCTGCGTAGGTATCCTCGTCCAAAGCGTCGTATTGAGTTACGCGTTGTACTCAATTGCACTGCTGGTCTCCGCATTGTGAGCTTCGCGGTCGACGACGACCAGGCGTCGACTAAAGCACGGGCGTCGTCAGTGGGGATACCGAAATGAAGACGGCGCAATGCTATGCTCTCACAGCGGATGACCACGAGCTGACAATCCTTTCTATCCTATATCCAGTATCTTGTGTCTTGTCACCTGAACCAGCACTTTCAACTCCGTGTTCGGAGTTGAAAGTTCGGTTTGTGGGCGCGCCCCGCTCACCTGGCCCAGCACTTGTAACGGTATCCATTTGATCCCGGATTTGTGAGTCACGAATCGTAACGACCGCGAAGCTCGAACGGCAAAGCACATGCTGCATGTAGGGGAGGGTCCGATCATTTGCGTCTTCGGAGTCCAAATCGTACAGAACGATTGCACTCTATGACTTACGAGTTGGGCTGTAGGTGCCGCACCAACGCGCCCGGTACAAACGAAACTCAGAAACCTTAGCAAAGATCCCAAAATTTACAGCAAGAACTGCCACACTTCCTGCGAGTTCTCCATTTGCTGATGGTGATCAGCCTCGTGTCTGGCCATGAGCGGCCAAATCTTCCTGTCCAGATCAAGACTGAATGGTATCTAACATCGCATTCGCGGGCCCTCATTATAGCCGCTATCGGGATACATTCCTCGATCACGGAGCACCGTAGCAATTACTGGAGACGTCGAAAGCTGAAATCCGCGAGACAACGGTATGGAGGCCACTGCAATGAATGATATAATACCTGTACATGTAGCACGCTTCAGCTGTTCGGGGCGGACTCTCGTTGCACCTTGACAATCTCCATGCATTATCCTAGCGCACGCTCCAAAATTGATTCGGGCATGAAAAGGTTTCGGCTCACGCGTAGCCAGCTTATCCCCGAATTCACAGCTCAAACCTCTTGCCCTCTCTCCTCACTCTCACTGCTCTATCGACTCACTTTGGCGATGGAACCACGTCGCGAGTCAAAGGTGACGAGGGTGCTACGCTGGCAACACGCGTTGTTGGGCGTGCTGTTGCTCAGCAGTCTGGTGTATGCCGGTCTTATTCTAAGCTGGACGTTGCGAGACCCCGACACGATGCAAGGTAGAGCCACCGCCAGTATATTCCAGCACAACAAGCAATTGATTGACATCCCGAGGAACGATAGCGAGCTCCAGGCGTCCGTCGACAATCTACTTCAAGGCAGTGAACGGGTTGGTACGCAATCGAAGTTGGGGGCCAGCGCGGAGCAAAACGGTGTTGTGGATATTCCGTCAAACATCTCGCAGGTTCGGCGCTTGAAATGCATCGGGTGGAGAGCTACGACAGGATGCAGTCCAAGTGGAAATCGGGTACCCGAAAGCGATCAAGGCTGCAACAGCACAATACCACACGGCACAGCAGGCTACTGCGAGGTCGAGGATCTGGACTCACACGAAAGGTTCATGATAATGAAGCGGACTTGTGCTCAAGCCTACAGGGGAGCTTCAATCCGTTGCAATGACGCTCCGGGGTTCGCCAACTTCCGAGCAAAAGCGCACACAGCTGTGGACAAGGCACTGGAGCCGGGGTATGCGCTGCCTAACACCAACCGCATGGACCCGAAGTTGCGTCAAGGGATTGTCATGGTGGTATATCCGAAGCTCGTGGCCAGTACTTACGCTACTGTTCGCGCGCTTCGAGACGTGTTAGGTTGCTCATTACCGATCGAGATTTGGCTGCGTCCTGATGAAATGAACAAGGTGCCAGGAGCGCTCGAGCCGCTCTGGGATTTGGCGAGGAACAAGTCCAAAGGAGAAATAACCTTTCAGGCTATACGGCATCAGCATGCACTCCTATTCAACTGCAAGGTCTACGCCATCTACCACAGCAAGTTCGAGCAGGTGCTGTTTCTGGACGCCGACAACGTCCCTGTGCGAGATCCAAGCTATCTGTTCACGACACCCGAGTTCGTGAAGACTGGCGCTGTCTTCTGGCCCGACTTCTGGCATCCTGACCGAACCATCTTCTTTATCAACCCGACTTCGTTGGTTTGGCAATTACTGGACATGCCTTTCGTCGACATGTTCGAGCAGGAGAGTGGCCAGCTACTTATCGACCGAGAGCGGCACGCAGCTCCACTTGCACTTGTGACGTTTTACGCGTTCCACCAGCCAAACTACTTCAACCGTCTCAAGCTGGCGTGGGGCGATAAGGACCTTTTCCGCTTCGCGTGGCTGAAGCTTGGCGCCCCATTCCACATGATCGAAACGCCTCCTGCTGTAGCGGGCGAGCTCAAGTGGAATTTGTTCTGTGGGATGACAATGGCACAGCACGACCCCAGAGGAGACGTTATCTTCCTACATCGGAACCAACTAAAGCTCACGGGCGAGGCTAAGCTCCAAGACCTCGACATCCGTTTGAAAAACGCACTATCAACTGCACACGAAAATACCATACAAGCCAATGTTCAAGACGACGAATACCCGGACCCTGCTATCTGGACGCACTTGGTTTCCTTCCGTGACACTTCTCCTCGTTCCGAGTACATAATCGAGAAGCATGCCTCGATCAATAAATTCACGGGTGTACAGCGATGCTTCGGCGGACGCGAGCTGCACAAAAATCCACACTTCTACATCCAGGAGTTCACGGATTTTAGTTTTGCCGGGCTCGAATCGCACTTGCGCCGGTTTGCAATGAAAGCAGCAGAGCTCCGACAGCGAAAGATTAGCCAGACTGCCACGTGACTTAATTTAATGTGTCTAGTTTGTTGTTCAAGGTGTGAATCGTGTTCAGAATCTAGCTACTGTACTGTACCGTGATCATAGGTCTCACAATTCTCAAGTGACCCAAGTACGCCCATCGCAATGCCCAGAAAGTGAAGGCGGCGACGCAGGAGGTTCTGAGAAAAATAATCTGGCAACGGCGTAGCGCCCAAACCGACGAGGCATTCCGTATTGAATTTTTTGCCGGGGTGTGCCGCCATGTTCACCGCTCGACGCCGTTGGCGCGGCGTCATGTGCGTCGGGATCGTGTTGAACAAGTTGTTCTGCTTGGCCTTGCGAATGAATCCGATGCCTTGAGGGTACGGATCAATAAGCGCCTTCCCGTTCATGTACAGAACTTCTGGATGGCCGTCCGTTCCATTGCCTTCGACTGGCATATACTGAAGAATGCTACCGCAAAGTGTATCAGGGTGGTTCTTCAAGTCTTCGTTGGGCATTGAATCCACACCACTCACCCCCCAAGGTGAAAAGAAATACGGTACATGCGCCAGCTCAAACGCTAACCAGAACGTTTCCTATAGAGAAAATGTGAGTTCCCGTAAAACAACAACAACAAAAAATACTGGACAGAAGAGAAGAAAAAAAAACAGCTTACCTTGTCTCCCCACGAGTACGTGAAGCGAAAGCGTTCTTCGGTGATAAACCAGAGCATGATGTCCATGACAGTCTTTCCTGCTCGTTGCTTGTCAATAAGAACCATGGATGAATCCATTTCGTGGATCGACTTGGACTTGAAGGCAAACGTGTTGAACATGTGCCGCGATGGACCAAACCCCCTCGACACATTGAATCTGGCGTAGTCGAACTCGTGCAGTAATTTGTGGACGTACACTTTCCCCGTGTCATTTCCGGTGAGGAACCTCCTGTTAGTGATGACTCGATCGTAGAAGAACGTAGTGCCGGTGGTCACATATCCTTCGAGACTGCGCAGAACCGCCGGGTCCTTCATGATCACATCGTCCACGTCCAGCAACATCACATGGCGTACGTCCGTGTGGTACATTGCGAGCGGTTTGATCCACCAATTTCGAAACTTGGCTGTCATGTTGGTGGAGATCACGCCACGCGTCGAGAGATCGGTGCATACATCGACGAGTTCGACGCGGTTATCGAGACTGAAGAGCAAGTCGACGGATTTCTGGGATAACTCTTGCGTTCCACAGTGATACACTTGAATGAGCTCTCGATTTCCAAGGCAGCGCAGTTCACGAATAAGTGACAGCCCCATGTTGAGCATCGCGTCGTGCAGACACACCATAACCCCGCGCTCACGACTCACGCTCCTGTCAAACTTGCCCCCTCGCCGGTAAATCGAAGACGTTGGGTGTGAGGGCCTGTCTTCAAAAGCTGCTGTGTCCATCTTCCAGTCTACCTGGGAGCGGTTGTACGCACTGTCTCCCAAGCTGTTGCTGAGACCGGTGGAGGCGTTGCTGACGAGCATGGTGTTGACGAAGACGGTCGTGCTGAAAATACAGGCGATGGTCACCAGCACCACCAGCGGGGAGCGTGCGTTGCGGACGAACGAGGACTTCATGGGACAGCACTCGGAGGAAGCTGCCAACTCCTTCTGTGAACTATCGGCTTGGTTCATCGTGTCCTGCGGGGAAGAGTGAGAGTGATTGTTCATCGATTATATTTTTGTATTGCCCCAAGATGGTGACACCTGGCTGCCATCCAATACATATACAGTAATCTGCGTGAATTATTATACCGCAATAGCCATTTGCCCAAGAACATATTGCCTGAAATTACTTTCCGAGAGATCACACGCTTTAATGTCAAGAAATAACACCGTGGTCTGCATGAATATTTTTCTTAGAAATGAAATATTCCTTCTTGGTCGTAAGTTTCGCATGTCTGTAGCGAGCCTATAACGCCCATGGCAACTCCGAGAAAATGCAGTCGGCGGCGTAAGAGGTTGTGAGATAATGTGTCCGGCAGTGGAGTGGACCCCATGCCCACAAGACACTCGATGTTGAATTTTTCGTGCGGATGTGCCGTCAGATTCACCTCTCGTCTGCGCTGGCGAGGAGTCATGTGCGTCGGGACCATGTTGAATAAATTGTTCTGCTTGGCCTTGCGAAGATAAGTGACGCCCTGTGGGTACGGATCGATGAGCGCCTTGCCATTGACGTACAAAACTTCGGTCTCGTTGTTGTCCACGGGAAGAAATTGTAAAATACTTCCGCAGAGCGCGTCCGGGTGTTTCTGCATGTCTTCATTGGGCATTGAATTGACCACGCTCACCCCCCACGGTGAGAAGAAGTACGGCACGTGCGCGAGCTCAAAAGCTAACCAGAACGTTTCCTACAATGAGAGGTTAATGTCCACTTCATAATCAACAAAAAAGTGAGCACTGAAGTAAGTAGTTTACCTTGTCCCCCCAAGAATATTTGAACCGAAAGCGCTCCTCGGTAATAAACCAGAGCATGATGTCCATGACGGTCTCTCCAGCTCGCTCCTTGTCGATCAATACCATGGACGAATCCATCTCGTGGCACGACTTCCCCTTGAGAGCAAACGAGCTGCGTACGTGGTCGGACGGAGCAACCCCCACCGACACATTGAACCTGTCGTAGTCGAACTCCCGAAGCAGCTTCCGGAGGTAAGACTTCCCTCCGTCCTTGCCATTCAGGAACTTCCTCTTGCGCACGACGCGGTCGTAGAAGAACGTGGTGCCTGTCTCCACATAGCCGTCAAGAGTCCGAAGAACCGCCGGGTCCTTCATGACCATATCGTCCACGTCCAGCAGCATGACGTGGCGTACGTCTGTATGGTACATTGCGAGTGGCTTGATCCACCAGCTGCGGAACTTTGTGGTCATTTGGGAGGAGATCACTCCTCGACTCGACAGATCCGAGCACACGTCCACGAGCTCCACACGTTTGTCCAGACTTAGCATAAGGTCGACGGATCTCTTGGATAGCTCGTCCCGCCCGCAGTGATACGCTTGGATGAGCTCTTGGTTGCCGAGACACCGCAGCTCGCGGATGAGCGACAGCCCCATGTCCAGCACTCCGTCGTGCATGCAGACCATGACTCCGTGCTGGCGACTCACGCCCCAGTCGAAATTCGCCCCACGCTGGTAGATCGGCGAAATCGGGTGCAATGGTCGAATGAAGTTGCCGTCGTAGGCCGCGTCGTCCCCCGTTTGAGCCCGGAGGTTGTACGTTCTACTGCGGAAGGCATCGAAGCTGTCGCTGAGACCGATGGACGGGTTCTCGACGAGTCTCGAGTTGAAGTAGACGGTTGAGGCGAGGATACTCGCGATACCCACAGCGATCAGCAGCGGCAAACGCGCGCCGCGGTGGATGGAGCGCGTCATATACAACTAGGAGACTTGACCGACTAATGGAAGCTGGTCGCGTTGAACCATTGCACGGGATCCGATAACGGACAACCGTTGGTCGTATTTACCGATTTTGAGTTTTTCCGTAAGTTTTTGCGGATATTCCGTGGTCCAAAATCTAAACCAAATGAAAGTTCATTACTATACGCCACAAGTCTACCGTAATTTTTTAGCTGCTTCCTTAGCAAAATACCGCAGATCGGTCTCGAGACCATCAAATGTGAAATCCGCAAACGCTTGAACTCGAAACTGCGGGCTTTCCGATAACGACCGTCTTCCGAAGCATTTCTGCTTGTTAGTAAAGTCCAACGAAGTCGTGAATGCCTGAACTACGTAATCGTCACGGCTCGAATTCTGATCAAATGACATCAGGTGCTTCCAGATTGCCGGGTCTGGGTATGCATCGACTTGCATATCTGGAACGGTCTGGTCAAACTCCATCGAGCTCAAGTCAACTTCGTGATCCGACTCTGCCTCGTCCTCGTCAGAAATGCCAGCAGTCTTGGTACCTGTGAGCTTGTGTTTGTTACGATGCAGGAACAACACTTCACCTTCTGCATCATGCTGTACCATTGTCATGCCGCAGAACGCTGAAGAGTTGGTCACCACTCCCGCCATAGCAGGCGGCGTCTCGATCATGTGAAACGTGGCATTCAACTTGAGCCACGCTAGACGGAACAAATCCTTGTCACCCCACGCCAGTCTGTAGTGAACGAGAAAGTTTGGGTTGTGAGTGGCGTAAAACATTACGAGCTCGAGTGGAGCAGCATGTCTGCGTCGGTCCACAACCAACTGACCACTCTCTTGCTCGAACATGTCGACAAAAGGCATGTCCAGTAGTTCCCACAGCAGCGACTTGCTGTGAAGGCCGAACATGGTTGAGGTCGGGTGCCAAAAGTCAGGCCAAAACACGGCCCCATTCTGCACGAACTCTGGCGAGTCGAACAGAAAGCTTGGATCACGCACCGGCACATTATCTGCATCGAGAAACAGCACCCGGTCGAAGAAGCTGTGGTAGATGGCGTAGATTTTCGCCACGAAGCGCTTGGCGGCAGGGTCCGTGATGGGGTGGAAGGATATTTCTCCGACTGATGTGTTTTTTGCTAGATGCTCTAGAGGCTCGAGTGCTTCAGGGGCGAGCTCCATCTCATCTGGGCGGAACCAAATTTCAATCGGAAGTGAACAGTGTAGAATGTCATGGAGCGCACGAATGGTGGCGAACGCACTTGGAACCAGCTTCGGATAGACCACCATAACAATTCCATCACGTGGAGACTGGGCAGAAGCAACGACATTGGGCAGTCTGAAGTCGTAAGTTGAAGATTTTTCCAACGCTTTATGCGCCTGGACGCGGAATCTAGCAAAGGCCGGGGCATTAATGCACCGAAATGGCACGCGAGTCCGCAGGACGTTGCAAGGGTGACGCATAACACGAAAGCGTTCGCCTGACTTGGCATCTTCGACCTCGCAGTACCCCGACGCGTTGTTGGGCACGAAATCGTAGCACGACAAATCTTTATGAGGCTCTCGTGGGCCGTCGGGGCTGCAGTCGCCAGTGTTTCTCCACCCGATACACTTGAGCGAGCGCTTCTTTGTATCGCCCGATGATAGCAAATGTACTGACTGAGCGTGTACTTCAGCTTCTGCTCTCATTTTCGCTTCGGCATCACTCGAATCTAGTGGCATTTCGTCCGAAGACGATACCATTTTCGAATCAGGGAGCTCGCTCATGCCGCTCGCCGCTCTCTCCGTGCTGTTATCCGCTTGTTTGCGTTCCGATTCGTTTAGATTGTTGCTTGTGCGATGGTTCCCAGCACTCTTGGACGTCGAGATCGTAGCAGCTTTCTTCTGACTTATCGGATCATCATCGATGTTGATACGAAGTAGCTGAATGGCTTCCGTGTCGTAAGCTCGGTCGACCGCTCCTTGTAGCGCTCGTTGGCGAGCAACGGAGAGCTGAAAAGATGAGAGTCTATCGTGCATGGCCCGATAGTTGAAGAGCACAAGTCCGTACATTCCAATGCTGAAAACGATCAACCGAGTCAGCCACTTTTGCAACGGCGGTGAAGCTCTGCGAGGGCCTCGAAGCCCATGCTGGCCTGTCATAATGACAATTAGTTATCGCAAGGGTGGCGCAGGTAGAATTAGGAGCTTCCCCATCCAAGTCCTTCCAGACAAGTCTGCTGTGAATTGTCTGCATCGCGGCGGTCGTTTCGCATATTGTACTGAAACTCCTCGCTGCAACTGCACAATCCCAACAAGTTTAGTCACTCAATCTCGCTGTGGCGTGTCTTCGTCGGCCACCGAGGCGTTGGCTACTTTAAGTAGCCAACGCCTCGGTGTGTGAGCAGGTAAGTAGCCTACTTACCTGCTCACACGTCGGTTGGTTGTGCGATTCGGTGCAAGAAATCTCTAAAAACAAGGGAGATGCCCATGTCATTGTGGTTTGATACAATTCAACAAACTTTACCTTGCCATTATCCTTTACTTTGTATTGGTTTACAACACTTTGAATTTGTTCATATATTCACTACCACCCACCACTTGGTTTGAAGTGGTTCATGGGCTGTTCGCTGCTTCCATCGCATACCGACGCAGTTCTATTTCCAGGCCTGAAAAACTCAAATCCGCAACCTTTTGCACGTAAAAGTTCGGGTTCTTGCCCAACTCGCGCTGGCCGTAGCAGTTTTGCTGAACTCTGGGTCAGCATTATACGTCTCAATAATGTAGTGTGCGCGGCGCGTTGCCCTCTTGAAGGAAACGAGGTGGGTCCAAATAACTGGATCAGGATATCCATCAAGCTCCGGCGCCTCGAGTGTCTTGCCTGGAACCGCTTCGATAGCTTTCAACTCGGCCTGGACCTCTTTGAACTTCGGCGTCTTGCGACCTCCAGGATTTTTGCTCGCTAGCTTCGCTGTTGCTCGTCGCACAGCTTCGGCCATGTTGTCACTATCCCCCCGTCGAGCCACACCACTAAGCTCGTTCGAATTGCGGTGCAAGAAGAGCACGTTGCCTTCGGTATCGTGCTGCACCATCGTCATCCCACAAAAGCTCTCGTTTATCACTTTTCCTGCCACGGCAGGGAACAGCCACTTCGACCGACTGTTGTTTCTAGACGCGGATAATGTGCCGGTGCGCGATCCGAAATTTTTGTTCGGTCTGAAGGAGTTTAAAGACACTGGCGCGGTGTTTTGGCCGGATTTTTGGCACCCGTTGAACTCAATCTTCAATATCCACAGCCAGTCGTTGATCTGGGAGCTACTCGACATTCCGTTCGCGAATATGTTTGAGCAGGAGAGTGGACAGTTGCTAGTCGACAGGCGAAAACACGCCGCTAGACTGGAACTCGTACGTCATTACGCCTTCCAACGCTCGGACATCTTTGACAGGATGAAACTTGTGCATGGAGATAAGGACCTCTTTCGCTTCGCTTGGCTCAAGCAGCTTTCGCCGTTTTACATGATCCGATATCCGTAAATCGCATGAACCTTGGCCCGAAATCCCGTAGCGTGAAATTCTGTAACCTCATGGAACGAAATGTCCCCCATTCCATCAAGTTCCTGGAGCGTCTTCATGTCGGCAGGATGATTCCTCATCTCTCGAGGGTTTGTACCAAGGCTCCAGTGGCAATTTACAGCCAAAGTCGCGCAGAACTCGGATCGTAGCGTAGGCGCTCGCCATAAGTTTCGGATAAATTACCATCACGATGCCAGGCTCCAGAGCCTTTTGTAGCGCGTCAGTAGCTAGCGCTGGGAAATTGGCAAAACCCACCGCATCCGAGCAGCGAAACACTCCGTCCTGCTTGAGACTGTTGCAGAACCTCCTGCCCACTCGAAACCTCTCGCCTGAGTCCGTATCTTCCACTTCACAGTACCCTGACACACCAGCTGGTACTCGGGTCATGCACGAATGGTCCTTTTCCGGGACCCGAGGTCCGTTCGGACTGCAGTCATCAGTCGCCTTCCAGCCAACGCAACGCAAGTTACGCGGTCTCGTCTCGCCTCTAGGGAAGTTCTTGACCGTCTCTGCATGGTTCTCCGTCTCTTTTGTCTGCGTAATCGTCGGGTCATTAGTTTCAATTGGGGTCAGGGTCTGGGTCTCGTTTCGGTGGTCGACAGTCTTGAGCTCCTCATCCCTTTTGCGGATGGCTACACGTCCCTGTGGGGACAAAATGAGTCTCGGACGCTGCTTCTTGCGCTCGGGCAGAGGTTTCCTCGTGATGGGTACAACTTCCACCTCTCCAAACCGCGGGCGGAAGGTTCGACTGGTGCTAGCGGATTGTGGGGTCACCAGTCGGCTATTGTACCAGAGCAGCATCAAGGACCCGTAGACTACGCCCACCAGTAGTAGCACTCGCAGCAACCTACTTCATCGTGTAAGCTTATTGGCATCCGGAGCAGCCAGCTAACATGTATTATACTGTAGCGCGCAGCTCAGATGCTGGTCATTTGAGACGGGGGATGTACCAGACGTGTGGTACCAACGACTGGATTCTGAGATATCACTACAAAAAGCAGTACAAAACCACTTCATAAGCCGCTATATTCATTAAGCACTGTGTCTCTTTACGATGATTATATCAGAATATAGAGGGATGCCGATGCTATCACGTGTGACGTGTGACACCCAAAGGTTTCAAGCATATTAGCTATATCTGGCAGACGTCGATTATCATTGTCTGCCGCCGACGTCATTCTGCTTCTCGCTCTTCGGTGCACCGTACAGTACTCGCGCTTCCGATGCGCCAGAGCTCGCCCATCGCCGGTCGGTGGCTGGCTCGGGGGCTGGCCGTCACCATCTTCCTCTACGGGCTGCTGCTGCTGGCTCTGTGGTCCGACTCGCAGCACGGAGACCTCTCAGCCTCAATCTCATCGGCAACAACATTGGAGCAGCCACTTCAGTTGGTCCGCAACGACGTTATCATTGGTGATGGGTCCATCTCCGTCAACTCGTCGCAGGTAAACACTTCATCCCCCCATTCAGTGTCCTCCAATACAATGTTGAAGACGTTCCTGGACAGCGACGGCCCGTCCACCTTGGGCGTCCCGCAGTTCTCGTGCCTCGGATGGCGCCAGAC
>JAIKVD010000770.1:0-15159 GCA_024679075.1 Phytophthora uliginosa
CGTTTAGGGATGTCGAGCGTGTAGGCATCTCCGATAGATTTAAAATTTTCGAACGGTCCAATGAAGCGTGGCGCCACTTTGTTCGCCCCCAAGTTCGTAACAGCGGTGCCTTGGATGCCGTCGGTGGAGAGAAGTACTCGCTCGCCTTGCCGGAAGGACGACATGTTCTTCCGGCCCCTTCGATCTGCGTTCGCCTCCTGTTTGGTTTGTCAACAGCGTCTTGGAGCGCGCCACGGACAAAGCGCATGACGGCTTGACGATGCAGAAGGAAGTCGGACACTGCTGCCGAGTCGATCGGCGTCGGAGCATCTTTCGGAGCGAAGTTCGCGATGTCGGATCCAGACGCGGCGGGCAGAGCCGCGTCAAGCGCGGAGGACTCGTCGTATGCCACGCCGTAAAGGGCGTGGCCCTCTGCTGCAGCATCCAGCGTATTCGTCGACGGGACCAGTGGGGGATTACTCGACGTCCGCACCGACTTCGTTGTCGGTGCCATTCCTCCCTCACCAAGAGTGGAGACCGCTGGTGCGTCGGAGCTTCGTATGGCGAGGAGAGCTGGAACGCGCGGGTGCCGCGCGCTGTTCATGAAGAACGGCGTCAGGCCTGTCGACGCGTGGGTCGAGTAGTTCAGCGCGAACTCAGCCATCGACAAGAAGAAGCTCCAGGAGTCAAAGGACGTCGCGTAGCTGCGCAGGACGTCTTCAAGGACTCTGATCACGTGCTCCGTTTGCCCATCCGTCTCTGGATGGGTGGCCGTCGACATGAGTAAGCGAGTGGCCAGCAGCGCAAACAACCGCGTCCAGAACGCGGATGTAAAGCAGGGGTCACGGTCTGAGACGACCGACTCCGGAAGGCCGTGGTGGCGGAACACCAGGTCAAGAAACAGTTCGGCCGACTCGTCGGCGGTTACTTCGGCTGCGACTTGGGCAAGGTGGACCATCTTGCTGAAGCGATCGACAAAGACGAGGACGCCGGTGCGGCCCTCGGCGTCGCGTGGGAGGCCAAGGATGAAGTCCATGCTGACGGATCGCCACGCATCCGTGGCGATGGGGAGCGGACGTAGCGGGGCCTGCTTCGAAGCTGCAGGCTTCACACGCTGACAGATCTCGCAGGATCGGACCCATTTCCGTATCCACTTGTACATGCGTGGTCAGAAGCAGTCGTGGGATAGAGCTGCGAACGTCTTCTCGCGTCCGAGATGACCACCAGTCGGAGCGTCGTGGTACTCGTGAACCAGACGAGCACGAAGGTCGTCATCTGCGGGGATGACGACACGCGGCGTGTCGAACGTGTCGATGGCGTTCGTCAGAAGATCGCCGTCAAGATCGTAACGCGTGATCACTTCACGCGTTGGGCGTGTCAACTTCGCAAGCGTCTCCGGTGTAGAATCGCGGAGATGACGGATAATCCCGTCGTAGAAGGCAGCTTCATCGTACGCGTCGGCGATCTGCTGACGCTGCGGCAGGACGGGGCTCAACACTGTGGGCGTTGATACCCAACGTCACGCAGGCAGCGCAGTCATCGTCGTCGTCCTCGTCGTCAGGAAGATCCTGATGACGCGTCAAGCGCCGAGGTTCGTAGTAAGGACGCCTGGAGAGCGCGTCGGCAAGAATGTTATTCTTGCCCGGCTTGTAGTGGACGACGAAGTTGTACTAGGCGAAGAACGAGAGCCATCGCGCCATGCGCTGATAGAGGTGGGAACTCTTCATCGCCGTTCGCAGCGAGGCGTGGTCCGTGTAGACTGCGAACGTCTGCTCGCCGTGAAGGTACTCTCTGAACTTGATCAGAGCGTAACGCATCGCGAGGAGCTCCTTGTCGTGTACGGGATAGTTCTTCTCCGCCGGCTTCATCTGTCGTGACTGGTAGATCAAGACGAGTTCGCGGCCCTCATCATCAAACTGCATGAGGGCACACCCGATGGCGAAGTCTCTTGCGTCGCACACGACGTGGAAGGGTCTTGAGGTGTCAGGCAGCATCAAGCCCGGCCCGGCGCGGAGGCGAGACTTCTAGCGCGTCCTGATGTTCAGGACGCCAATTCCACGTGACATCCTTCTTCAACAAGGATTGCATCGGCTGGATCAGACCCGCGTAATCTTTCGTGTACTTGTGAAGGTAATTCGCAAGGCCGAGCCATTGGCGCAACTCCGTCGGGTTCGTGGGGGTTGGCCAAGAACAGATCAACGAGATCTTCTCCGGGTCGGCGCGAACGCCACTCTTGCTGACGTAGCATCCCAACATCGGAATCTCCAGTGCGCAGAACACGCACTTCTTGAGGTTAGCGTACAGCTTGTTTTCACGCCTCTTCTCGAAAACCTGGCGTAGGTATGGGAGATGTACGTCGACGGCGCTGAGGCCGCCCTCAGCGCGGCTGTGGACGAAAATGTGATCGAAGTAGCTCGGTGCGAAGGCACGGAGCGAGCGCAGCATATGAGAGACCATCCGGTTGAATGTGGCCGGCGCGTTTTTCAGACCCTGCGGCATTACGAGCCACTCCCAGAGCATCCCACTTGGAGTGCTTACGGCCGTGAGAGGGATGTCTTTCTCTCTCATGAGAATCTGATTGAAGCCGTCTGTCAGATCAATCGCGCTGTAGCTGACGCTGCCAGACATGGTGTCGAGGACCATGACCTTCCGGGGAATGGGGGTCTGCGCGGGGATGGTGGCGTCGTTAACTTGCGGCGGCCTTCGAAGAAATCAGCGATGGTTTGGACCTGATCCCGTGGCAGTGGCCACTACCGCGGCTCACAGTACTTCGACCCGGGCACGAGATCGATCTCGTGCCGAACTCCTCGTTCGGCGGGAAGTTCAGCTGGAATCTTCTCGGGGAAGATGTCTTCGTACTCTCGCGCAAGAAAGTAGACGGGGTTGTTCGAGGCTTGGAGAGCCGTCCAAGACTGTGCGGCGAAGCGTTCCTCGCGGACTGATTTTGGCTCAGCCGCTTTCGGCCGCGACGATGAGGCATCGTCGCTGATTGCGTTGGCAAGCACGGCGGGCGGGTCAGGACCGGTGAGGAGACAGACTTGCTCGATCTCGCCGGCCTTCAAGTCACGGAGGAAATGCTTCCAGGAGAGACCTTCAAGCCGCGTCGGAGGGAGTCTCGCTGGATGAGGATTCGCTGAATGACGCTTCACACTCCTCTAGGCGTGGGAGCTCACTCTCGACCAGGCCGGTGTCGGGCAGGGCTTGGACCTGGGCGAAGGAATTATCAGTGAACGGGAGCCGCTGCTCGACCGTCGCATTCACAAGCGGGAGCCGCTGCTCGACCGCGATATTTGCATGCGGGAGCCTCTGCACGACCGCGTTGTTTCGCATGTCCTCACGAGCTCGCGAGGACGATGTGCTGGCTGGTTCGATGACGGTGGATGCGCACTTCACACAGCGAGGGCCATCGTTCACTTGCAGTGGGGGCTACCTCGTGGATGACCGATCTACGACAGCGACGTGGGACGACGGGGCGACGAGTCCTTAATGTGCTGAGTTCTTACCCAGTAGCGCATCGCGACCGGTGGACCTCTTCCTTTGACCTGTGTATAGCGTCGCTAGCTCATTCACTTTCTCCTTCTTCGTTGTCTCCGGCGTCACCTTGATTCCTCCCGCCGCTCGCACGCAGCATCCAGTTCCTTCGGGTGCAGAATCGCTTCGTCTCCGAGACTCGCAATCATTCCGTTGATCACTAGTTTCTTGAGCGCATTTGCCTCATTTGTTGCCTCCTTCTTGGGCGTCAGCAGCCCTTCCGTTTTGTTGTGATATGAAGCGTAGAATGCCAACCGACCGCAGTGTTCATTGGCCGCCACGTCCACCACCTTGGCTCCGAGCACACCAAGCCGCGTGTCCAGAGGCGCTCCACCGTCCGTTGGCTCTAAGTGACCTTGACTATGATGCACTCTTCCTCATCTTGAGCCATCTCGTCGACTGTATCCTCTTTTCCGTGAATCTTCGCGTCTAGAGCAGCTCACCCATTGCTACTTCGTTGCTCCTCTTGCTCTAGCATCCGATAGTCCACAGATGGTTTCAGGCACTCGGTCTCCTCGACCTCGTCAGTGCGCGTCAGGAACTGATGCATGTAGCTTTGCATCGGCGTTTTCTCCTTCGTGGTTCCCGAGGTCTTGCTCCGCTTGGACGGTGACGACGATCTGCTCTTCCCCTCGGCTTGTCCTTCGGGCTGGTCTCTCTTGATCCCATTTCCGTTGCTGTCATCCGCGTATTGGTCCCACTCGTCATGCACTCTGCGTTTAGGCGAGAGCAAGCACGCTTTGCCGTCTGATTTGTGCATCTCTTGCTCAGTTGAGGATGTAGTCCGAGAGCTCCTTTGGCCAACTTTGAGTCTTCTTCCCCGTCCTGGCTGCACGGTTTTCTCGGTGGACAGGTTAGGCGTTCTTCCCCGTTCTGCCTGCGTCCAGCCCGCATCAGTTTTCTCCGATTCTCCGCGTTGTTCTCGAATATGAATCCCTTTGAGTTCCTCTGCTGATTCCCCCATGTCCACGACCGCGATCTCTACTGATTCCTCCTTCTTCCTCGAAGCTCCACTATTGGTCTCTTCAGCATGTGTCACTGGTTCAAGGTTGACACTTGAGCCGACTCCTTTGCCTGCACCTTCGGTCACTTGATCCCCCTTCCCAGTACCCTTTTCATTATTTTGGTCATGGTTCGGTTTGGTCTCCATTGGTGATCGATCCTGTTGCTGCGTTTTGGTTCTCGAGTCAGGACTGCTGAGTCGATGTTGCTCCCATTCATCGGGCAACGTTGGCAGCTCCCCTCTATTGATTGCACTTCTCCTGATCGGTGATTGAGAGCGTCTTCGCTGCGGTTGTTTCTCTCGTTCCGCTTTCTCCTCTGTTCTCCCTCTACCTACGACGGTCCTCGTTTAGCAGCTGCAATAGCTGCGCCATTGTCCGCGGTTGATCTTTTGCGGAGTTGGTTCTCTTGTTGCTTGATGGCGGCATTTCGTTGATCTTCAGCGTGTGTTCGCGCTGCATTTGCGCGATGCCCTCCGCTAGGACTCTACAGTATTTAGTCGGGTGTTCCGGTGCGAAGCCCGATCTGCACGGCCAGTTCACATGCACTGTATGGTGGTGTATCACCACTTCTGGGTCTGCTAACACAATCATTGACGTCCTTCGTATTTCCGCTGGACAGGCCGCCGTTTTAATCGTCACCGTCCATTGCTTGTCGTTCATGCCATCCGCAAGGTCTCTGGGTATGTCATCGACTGGACCGTGGGCCCCATAGCCGTGGTGAGCAACCAGTACATGTCCGTCGACGTCATTGTGAAGATATAGTAATCCAGACGAACAAGATCACCAGTCTTCTCCGCGTCCTCCCTCTGTTGCTCGTAGTCCACGAGCTTGATCATTTTCGTTGCGAAAGGGAACTTCCACTGCGCCCACCTGCTTGCCGTTTTTCGTCCCTTGAAAGTCACCGTGATCACCCTGGACTCAATATTCAGGGTAATTCTTGAGATGGCTGCCTTGAATTCTGCGATTTCCTGCTTTTGCGCCACAGCTGCTTCTGCACCCACAAATATTTGCGCCATGATCGCTGTCTTGGACATATTTTCGCTAAATCTTTGGCGAGGAGCCAAGTGGATACTCTATCGCTAGAAACACGTCAGTGAAGATCGCCAGCTCGCGGGCATTCATTGATTGTATCAGGAACCTCGGTATGTATGGTACCTCCCGCCCGTGGTTCAGAATCATGATGATCGCTCGGTCTTCATCCTCCGTTTGTTGACGCAGCCGAGTCAGCTCTGGCGCAGGATGCACACATAAGTTGTAGAGCCTTGCTTGTTCCTTCGTCATCTCCTCCATTCCGTGCTACTTTTGCCCGTGATTAATCGACCTTCTGTAACCCCCCCCCATTGGGGTATGGCTCCTCTCTGCTTCTCCTTGATCTGTCGTTTCACCCTCAAAGTTGAAGTATCGAATCCTTGCTTCTATTTCATCTTGCTCCAACAATTCTTCCTTCACCCATTTTATCATGAATTTCCGTAACCTGTCCGCGTGCTCCTTGCTCGTTCGATTCCAGTAGCTGTGCATCCCCTTGTAGTGCATCGCCTGTTCTTCTGTTGCTTCATCCTTCCACTCCATCCTTAATGTCGCCTCGTCTTTGAAAGCGCCTATTTGCTTGCGCTGTCCAGCCTTGTAGCCCTGGAACCTCCTCTCCTTCGCGAGTTCAGCCAGCCTCATCACAGTTTGGAAGATGTATTCCGATTGGGCTTCGTTGTCCAGATACGTTCTCAGTTGGTCGAAGACCGTCTTCCCGTCTCCTTTGTCTTCTCCTTTTCCTTTTGCCGGGGTCCATCTTCCTCGTCCCAGGTTTCCTCGCTCCGTGGTGTTTTGCCTGGTCGGGGAGGTCTTGCGTTCACTTTGCTTGTTTGTTGCGTGCGCTGCTTTCATTCCTCATTCCTGCCCACGTCGCTTGTTCCTGTTCCCAGCAGAGTTCACTTCAACCCATCCTCCGCTCTCATCACTCCTCTCCTTTGATGTTGGGCCTCCGTCTTGCTTGCCGTCATCTCCAGCGCGCGTCTCACCCATCCTAGGTTGCGCCTTGCCTCCAGTCACCTCGCCCATGCCCTCTGCGTCCATGCGTCCTCTCGATTAGACTAGAAGATTGTATACCGGGGGGTCTCGCGTCCTTCCAACCCCCCCCCCCCCCCCCGATCTGGTCCCGAGCCCGTGGAGTCGTGATCGCCAGCCGGCAAAAGAGGAAGTGGTTCGTGTCAGACTAATTTGGAATTCAAAATTTGTATGTGTTCAAGATTAGTCTGTATGCCTTAATGACAGAC
This sequence comes from Phytophthora uliginosa, assembly GCA_024679075.1. Classification (NCBI taxonomy): domain Eukaryota; phylum Oomycota; class Peronosporomycetes; order Peronosporales; family Peronosporaceae; genus Phytophthora; species Phytophthora uliginosa. Next base: position 6,782 of record JAIKVD010000770.1, read on the forward strand.
TAATTACTGTAAGCCGATCAAAAATCTACTCACATAAATTAGTCTAGGACAGAGTAATCAATGTAACCACTGTAGCAGGATCCGTCACACCACCTTTGATTGCACGTTGGTTAGGTGAGCGCTACATCATGATCTATTGGGCTGTACGTATATTGTGCGTTCGATTCCAAACTGGATGGGGCGATTGGTCAATCGGCCCGGCCAAATCGCCGACTTGTGTTGACTATAGTCTCCGCCGTATTAGGGGAATTATAGTAAAAACCGTAATTTGTCTGTGTGCCTATTTAGTATGGGTTCCCATATACTCTGGTCCAGACTAATATACTAATCCCGGAACAGCTCTGGATTTTGTGTTAACCCAGTGAGCAGAAACGGTACATTCTCTTACGGCAAAGCCTTAGATAAGCTCGGAAGAAAACAAAAGAGCGCCAGTTCGCGTCTTTGATCAACAGATCAACAACGCCGGATGGGCGGCGGAGGTGGCACCCCTGATTTTTTTCCTGGGAATTAGGCAAAAAAGTGGGGATTATAGCCGATTATAGGCGAATCGGTCCCACCATGCCCCCCTAGTTTTTAACTGCCCCCCCCCTCCAAAACGTTTCGGGCTGCGTCCGGGCACCGCCAAATTGGCGTCACCGATTTGGCGGTGCCCAAGCATGGCTTCGCTACGGTGGGGCAGGTGACGTCCCGCATGTGCAGCGCCGCTAACAACGGCTCCGGCGGGCGGTACAGCTACCGCGCGGCCAAGCCGGTGCTCAACATGCTCAACAAGAGCCTGTTGCAGTTCTACAGGTACTGCGGCGGCCTGGAAGCAGGGTATCATCGAGCTCAAAGTTTACAGGCTCGTGAGTCCTGTGAAGGACGGCAGTCGCTTCATCGGGATAAACGAAGCGAAGTGAATGAACGTCAGAGACGACATGTCGTCGAACATGTCGTCTGGTAGTGACACTGCTGGGGTGAAGCAGACCCGCTAGAATTTCTAGGGATCCCAACTCACGCGCACTGCGCCCAGACACCGACTAACGGAGGGGGTACTCCGACGGTCGTATAGTTGCTGAGTGGTTCACCTTGTGTACCCGTCGGCGGGCTGGTACAGCACTCTCGTTGACACGAGATGCGCACTTGGTGAGCGTAGGATGTCCTTGTGGGGACATGAGAGGGGGTGGATCCGCGCGGGTATTCCTGCGCACGGGATCCGAGTAGGGTCGGCCTTGAGCTTCTTGAGCAGGCCTTGTGGATGCACAATAGAAATGTGGGATCCAGAGTTGTTCCCTCTTGGGGGTTCCTTGTTCCCCGGTGGGGTTGTCCTTGTTCCTTTATGTTGCTTGCCGCTTCCAATAGCGGGATCTTGAGGAGGTTGAGAGCTCGAAGGGCGGGCGGTACCAGGCCAAGCTATCCAGGGACTGCCACGTGTTGCAGGAAGATAGCCAAAATACGCTTGGTCTATGTATGGGGCCAATACAAATCCCCTATACTATAGCCAAGTGAGTCGTCCAGTGCAAATTCGGTTCTGATTTAAGTGTTAGCCTATCCTTCCAGAGCCCCTTTCTCTCGGGCTTTCCTGAGCCTCACATTCGGCCTACATCTTGATCTAACTATGGATCCTATACCTTCCTGTGATCCCTTCGATTGGGATCGGCGCTAAACTGACCGGATCCGATACCTTACCCTGTGCCTACGGGACAGCCCATAGGATCCGTCCCATAACTTTCGCCTACGGGACGGCCCGTAGGATCCGTCCCATACCCAACCTCACATGTCGCGTAGTCAGGATCCGTCAATCTGGGGACTCCTCGGCATCAAAGGCCGGTCGATCCCCATCAACTGACACCTACAATACCACATTCGCCCCCGACACGTTGTGGCTGCCGCACAACGGTAACACACCGTGTCGCCTGATCCTGCACCCTCCAACTCGCCGTCAGCCGCTCAAGCTGTATCCAGCTTCGAAGGCGTCCCAGGCGCCGGCGCTACGCCGCGCACCGCTGTGTTCGCCGGGCAAGGTTGTTCCACCGACGCCCCTCCTCCTTGTAGCCACTGCGATCACGCACCGTCGGATCTTTCAGCTACCGCGACTCCCGTGGCGCTGGATCTGGCCTCCCTGCAGCCTGCAGCCGCCTCTGTGAACGTGTTCGTCGACGCGTATCACGATCTTCTAGCCAGGCATCAGCAGGCGCTGCGTGATCTGATCGTGGCACCTATCGGTCACTCTGGATCGATCGACTTCGCTTGAATTTTTCACCGTCTGATCCAAACCAAGAGTCGTCTGCGATAACGCACGCATGCCTCTCGCAGCGGTAACAGTGATCCGTCCTTGCATGTCGTAACTCAATCGATTTCCACTTCAGCCTCCATCGCGTTGATGCGTTCACCATGATACGCCTTCCTGGTCCTCTCTCCGCGCTGGATCCGCGATCTCTTCAGCGGATCAGATCTTGTCGTACGACGGATCCAACCAGATCCAAACTTGCGGATAACATCTACACGCACTCCACGTTCCTTCTTTAAGTATGCAGCCTTCCTTGCATCCTTTCTCTTTCTTCATCCGCCTCAACGACCAGCTCGTCGGGGCGGGCAACCCCCTCCTCCTTCCTCTGCGGCCTTCCCGCAGAGTCTTCTACCAACTTATTCACACCCACAACCAACTTGCGGGCGTGGATCCACCTCCTTCTCATCTGCAGCCTTCCTGCAGAACTTCAACAATCAGTACCGCTTACAACAACCAACTTGCTACAGCGGGTTCCACCACTCATGCTTCTTCATGCGACTGCATCACCCGAAAACGGCTCTGCTTCGCCCGATCTGGAAGAAACTCATGCAGCAACGCGCCAAAGTTGAGATCCGTGTCGTCAACCCATGTAGGATCGTCATAATCACGCCAGTGTACCTTTTGACCTCACGCAGCGTTCGCCCATAGCGCGTCCGGCGGCCCGTCCTCACGTCACTGATCTTCTCCACCTCGTATTCGCCTTCCTCTAGCACACGATCCTAGTTGTCTTCAAGAAGCAGCGCGCAGCGAAGGCGCTCACCATCTCCACCACGTGGAGCGGTCCATGCCACATGTGCGCTAGCTCCCGTGCGTAACCCTCCTTGACTCTGTCCAGGCATAGCCACACACGGGATCCAGCCTCGATCGAGTGCGAATCAACATCATCGTTGTGCTGCTCGGCCCGATCCGCGATCGCCTTCTTCAGCTTCTCGTTCACATCAGCTCTCTCTTGTCGATAATACCGCTTGAATCGGTATCGCCACCTGCGTGGATCCCGATATCGACGCCTGGTGCTGCCTAGAGGCAGCGTTGCCTCAAGCGTCGTCCTCGGATCCCACCCATGTACCAGGTAGAACGGCGTGTCACCTCGGATCCGTTCGTGTGCGGTGTTGACGGCGAATATCAGGCGTTCAGCATACTTGTCCCAGTCACGCTGGTTATCGTCTTCTGCATACATCTTGATCGCTCTTGTCACAGTCTGCACCATGCGCTCGGCTGTACCGTTCACCTGCGGTCGATAAGCCATTGTGGCTTGCTGTCGCTGGCCAAGGATCCTATTAAACGCCTTAAAGAAGTCCGACATGAAGCCGGGTTCTCTGTCACGGCGGATCGCCTCACTGGCCCCGAAGCGTCGGAATACACACTCTTCGTAGGACTCCGCAATCGTTTGAGCTGTTCGCGACGCACCCGCCATCGCGATGACGTATCCCGTGAACAGATCCACCCCTCACTGACGTCGTAGCCGACGCGCCGACGAACCGAACGGGCTAGCCAGTCGATCTCAGGGTGGTAGCGAGCGAGCAATAGCATTCCCAAGAATGCAGTCGAAGGCGTAGTTCAGCTCGATGACCAGAAAGTCGTCGTTGGTGGAGAAGTCGTCGAACGTGTACGACAACGACACAGCCCGCCGCGGAGCGCGGTGGGGCTTGCCGTCTGCCAGCTTCACGACGATCTCGCACGGTCCATCCCGCACGCGCACATGGGGCGGGAGGAGAGCGAGGCAGTCGTCACAAATGAGTGGCTCCGGAGTCAAGCAACGCATGGAGCATACGCTCCGCGCCGGCGACGTGGAGACTGATGAGAATCAGTCTTGAGTCGCCAGACGTGGTGGTGGTATTGAAGTGTGCGTAAAGCACGGGGGTGCTAGGAGAACCGGTTGCCACCGGGGGACCAGGACCTTCATTCCAGCCAGTAGGGCGCCCCCCGCACCCATTCCCTCGCTACCCAAGTCGTACAAAGGTCACACAGAACTCCTGATTTATGGCGATCCATGCCAGAGAGACGGTGTACGTCCTGGAGGTGCACGAGGGGGATACAACACGGGTCCAAACATACGCATACAGAGACATGCAGATGGAAAACGGGGATCTAGTGGAGTCGGGAACAGTCCAACCTATCGATACGTCTACAGGACTGAAATTGCTGGAATGACTGGTGGCGGAGGGTATCCTGCCCCTTGTATTGGTGTTGAAGCTGAGCTCAGCGGGAGGGCACTTCAAGCGATAACATATGACCCAGACCGATGTGAAAACTACTCTAACTCATGGGTGCAACTAATCAACAAGCGCAACAACATCGCGGTCAAGTATGGCGGAGTTAGACTAGACGCGGATCCGTACGACTCCGAGAAGACTGCCAAAGTGGCAGCGAAGGAGCTCAAAATAAGTAGAAGGGCCGCTAAAGCAGTACAGCAATCAATAGAAGGAGAAATGGACCAGCAACATCATGGAGGGCAGGCGGCCATCTCGGACGAGAAGGAGGAACGAGCGGTGGAGACGGCCAAGGACGAGACCAATATCTCTGAGCAACGGCTGACGAGACAAGAGGGTTCCCAAGAGCAGAAAGAAACCATGCAGGTGGGCGGAAACTTAAGGGTGAGCTCCGATATGCTGCTCGTTCAAAGAGGAGAAAAGGAAGCTGTAATTAAAACAGCACAAGTTGACGAGGAGAAGTCTACGCAGGAGGAGGCGGAGTCGCCAAAGCCAGTGAACACTGTGGTGAATGCGGAGACGCTCGCGAAAAGAGAAACGGAGACGTCGCAGCTGAGGGGCAGAGAGGCGTAAGCACACTCATGTCACCAATAACGATAGCAAACACGGCGGAGCTGGAGGAGCGGAAGGAGGAGACAGAGAAGGGCTCCATCAAAAACTAATTCGTTCGCATCTCAGCACAGGAGCCCACTTGCCCCACGGCTGTTCATCATCGCCGTGGATTTGCTGTATGATGAGATTAAGATGACTCAGGGTATTGCAGGAATCAAGATGGACAACAGCGGTGAGGTGAGCGAAATCAGGGTTGCTGGGTATGCAGATGATACCACAATTTACATCCAGCACAGGAGGATGCAAGGGGCAGCCATACAAGCGATGGCTCGGTTCTTGGCAGTGTCAGGACTCAATCTGAACGTAAAAAGTCGGTCGTGATAAACCTGGGCTGCCCCAGCATCACCTCGGAGACGGAAGAAGCAGACAGTGTACACACTGGAGATGAAGTAGTGGCGAGGGACAGTATGCGCTATCTGGGCATGTGGCTGGGGCAGGAAACACAACGGAGGAGGCCTGGTCAAAAGCGCTGGGGGCGCTTCGAGTGCGCTTAGCATTGGCGGAGACGAAAACAAACTCCCTGGCGCAACGAGCGGCCATTGCGGCAGCGATTGTTATACCCAAGTTGTTGTTTGTGGCAAGACATGCATGGCCAACCGACACGATCGTCAAGAGAGCAGACAAATGTACCGATGGATGGGGGAATGGCGATACTCTTCAAAGACTTCTGCATCAACCTACTTGCTAACTACCCAGAAATTATTTTCAGGGGAAGGAAGAAGAAATGCTCAAAGTGCAGCCTCAGCAGAAATATAAGCAGCATATTTTACGATCGAACGCAACGAGAGCATGCGGATTATGTACACGTGGGGGGGGGGCGGACACACAGACGCTCGAATAGGACCGGAATGAACTATCGGTGGAGGCGATAGTAGCAGTAGTGCTGGAGGTGGCAGCAGAAACGGTGTGGACGACACCGCATCACTGGCTCACTCGGATGAAGCCACTCTGGGCAGGAAAACGAAGATGGGTGCAAACAAGAGCACACTACAAAAAGCTCGAAAATGCAGGGGCAACCAGCAGCGGAGGCGGAGATGAAATGTATCCAGGACGCGTGGGAGACGAGCGACATAAAGGTGGCCAAAACGCTCGCCAACCTAGCATGGCCACGAGTATTCAAGAAGATGGCGGGCGTCACCGCATATCAGACACAAAACATTATAAAGCTCAAGTACAATCGACTGAGGCTCTGGACGGGGGATGGTTTGAGGTACAGCTGCTTAGCGAGTCAATGCAATGGGGTGACGCCCACAGTGACGGCGCATCTGGTATGGCAATGCCCGGAGGCGCAGATGTTATGGGGAAATCTGCTAAGGCTATGGGGCAGAACTACCGACTTTCGACTAGGAGGAGAAGACCAAGGTAATCAATGAGGTGTTTTCTTTCAAGATACAACAAACACCAGCCTGGCTGGTGCGATGGGGGCAAGCGGAACAGCTGGAAGATTGGGAGTGTCTTCACGAAGTCGCAAATAATTTATGGGGGCTTGCGTGTGGGACCACTATTACAGCAATTTGGAGAAGGAACGTAGAGAGATTGCATCCGGAAGGCAGGAGAGCGCCATCAATGGAAGAAGTGGTGGCTGGACACACGCGGATGTTACAAGAAGCTATCGCGAGTTACAGGACGAGTCGAATGCCGGTCACTCGGCAAAAAGTGGTGGCTTTCATTGCCAGCAAATGGAGTAGTGGGCACTTCCACAAACACGTCACGGTAGATAGAGAAGTCACGAGAGTAGGATTCTTCGACGGAAGGTCACGTCGAAACCCGGGACCTGGGGGCAGTGGAAGTGTGGTAATCGAGAAACAGGGAGGACGGGTGGACGTCATATGGACCGCGACGACAGCACTTGGAAGGTCAACTATGACAAACAATGTGGCCGAATTTGCTGGGTTGCACCGACTGCTTGCCCAAGCGGTGGGGATGAATGGTATGGAATCCACGTAGTTGGGGATAGTGCGCTAATAATCAACATGATGGTGCACAGGCGCCCGCCGAAGGCGAAGAAGCTAGCGCACTGGTACAGATTGGCAACGCGATTAGCAGAAATATGCCAAGTGCAGAGTTAGAGCCACCACTACCTGCAGTTCAACAAGATGGCGGATTGGTTGGCCAACACGGCGATGGATACAGGAAAGAGCTCGATGCAGGGGGTGCGGTCACCGGAGACGGACTTAAGCTGCTGCAAGGATCGAGGGTTCGAATGGAAGGAGACATGAGAAGATGGGAGGAGGACAGATGATGGACAACCAGACGGGCCAGGGACCGACTGGCAAGACTTGGTAGGATGGACACGACTACCAGGATTGGTGCTTAGAGTTCGAGCTCGTAAAAGCTCAGTAACACAATACACCTCACCTTATTATTATTAGTCTGACATGAATAAAATGTACCCATTTGCTACCGAGATGAGCTATGCGTTGGTGTAGGTGTGAAAACAGCGCCTTTTTTCGTCGCTAGACTTCGTTCATTCTCCGAGTTGGAAGACTTATAAATGAGAGCCCAAAGCTGGTTTTCACAACACACAAATGGCTAGAGCCTCTACCACACGATCGTTGGGCTAACAAGCTCTCCTGAAAAAAAAAAAGAAGAAAGAAATAGATATGCATGCATGTGGATATTTATTCTTACTGACAGCAAATACATCAAACGTTTCCCAACAGACCGCCAATGAATCATGCTCTCCCAACTCACTGCAAAAGTGACACTGGGACACAAGAAAGATCCCACTTCAATATGATGTATTCAAAGATAGAATGAGCACTATAGATAGGGGGAAATAAAATAAATGAGTAAAATAAAGAAAATGAGCAGAACGACATGCACATTTACCGACACTGAACCGCCCCAGTCCTAACAGATAATAAGAAAAATATTATTTTTCTTTATCCCTGGCACTTTAGCTTGTGCGAATAATCACCGCACACAGAGGGAGGCTCGAACCCAGGTCATGTGGATGGAGTGGGCGATAGCTGCTTTTGATGCAGGGATGTAGGTTAATGCTGGTCTTAGTTAGGTAAGGAATGGGAAGACATGTGTGGAAGATGTCAGCTTCCAAAGTAATTCATTATCTTGCAATGTTACCCGTGTCGCGCACCCTCCTGCCAAGGGTCGGGCACGCGCGGGCTGTTTGGCGAGTACAGTCGCTGGGTGAGAGGAGGTCGAAGGGGCTCTGGGCAGTAGGTAGTTTGTAGCGAATCTAAGCAGTCAACGAAAACTCTTGTTTGTTAAGCTTGTTTCTTAGCAGGAAAATGTACGACTGACAGACAAAATCACGCGTCGGCAGT
>JAIKVD010000771.1:0-15139 GCA_024679075.1 Phytophthora uliginosa
AATGCTTGAAGTGCCGCTGAGTGAAGGTCGTACCGGTATCTACCGGTACACCGTGGCAGATCGAGGCGCCTTCTTGACAACAGGGACCACCCGTTGTGGGAGGCACTATGGTGATTACAAACCCGTACTCTCTCTACGTAAACAATGGAGCTAGTTGGTTTGGTGGGAATGTCAGTGTGATCGGGAATGTCATCGGGAATGTCAGCGTAATCGACTCAACACAGACAACAGGCACTTACCGCTATGTCAACATCGGACAGGGAATTTCTAACTACAATGGAGCTCAGATTGGCTTTAAGTACACAGCCGCTGGATCGACTAACAATTATCTCTCCATTGGGCTGTACGGCGCGGCAGATATTCTTACTGTCGCTAGTACAGGCGTTACTGTCAGCGGCCTGCGCACTACTACAAGCACTCAGACAATTAAACGAGTAGTGGTTATCACGACTACTGTGAGTCTATCTGCCACCACGCGTGCCGATTCATCATCCGCGCATAACTTAGCCTTAGCAGCGGCAAACTACTCGTCACATTCACAGTCGTGAAAGGTGCAACCTCAACCGAGATGTATACGATCAATGTCAGACAAAAAAAACACCAACACTGTTGACTCGGCGCCTGCCAAAAACATCGTAACCACCCTCATAAATATATCTAAGAAAACTTTATTTACTCACGACGATTTTTTCGTCTGAGTTAACGAGGGGTCACTTCGCCCTTTCATTATGCAACTGAATAAATTTAGACTTGAGTTTAGTATAGACCACCCTTTTATAGCAACTGGACCGCATATCAGGCCGACCTTTACATATAGCGACCACTACACAATTTATATTTAGAGACAAATTTAGAGATACACTTTAAGGCGCTTTTAAGCTATTTTTGGTAGGCGTCCACTATACAGTCTTGTCATCTGTGGCAGTCACAGCGACGGTATCTCTTGATATTGTTCTGTGCAAGTTTGCCTAAGCGAGCTTGTGTTCCTGGTAGAGCTTCCAGATGTACTCGAGCTGGCCAAACCCTTCGTCGGTCGAGCACTGATCCGCAAGCGCGTTCACTGTCTCAAGCCACTTGACGAAGTGGAAGCCGAGGCTGGTCAACGCAGTCTTCGCGTACTCGTCCGTGACCACCAAGCCACGGTCACTTATGTCCAGTAGGAGAGCACTTGAGTCGGCGCGGTGGTCAACGCCAACTGTTTTGTTCTCAAAGGAGCTCGCGTCGAGAATACAGGCAGTTGCGATAAGAGATTGCACATTCTCGTACGGATGCAACAGCTTGGCAAACTGCTCCCATCGCGCTGCATTCAGCAACTTCTTTTTTTCGAGCTCCCGCTGAAGAAAAGGCATGATCAGCTCGTCGTAGTACTCCGTCTCTTGAGCCGGTAGTTTACCGAACGTGTAGAAGGTCGGCTCAGGCACGTATGGCAGAAACGGGTATCCATTGACCAAGATGTGCTCGTTGTCGATCTTGTACATCGACTGGCCGACACGGATAGGAATGATGTCTCCCACGGTGAATACCTCCACGTTCTTCTGGATACGCATCAGGCAAATCACGTGGTCGTTGCGGCTCTCGATCAAGTCAAAGTTTCCAATCTTCCCAGCAGCGATGATCTTGTCCCAGTGACGAAGTCGTACTGGTCGTACCGGATCACAGACGCCTCGACGACGATGTTCACGCGAACCTTCGCAGTGAGATCACGCTTGATCACGTTCGGTAGCGAGCGCTTCACTAGGCTGTCGATGCTCTTGACGTACTGTCCGTCGCAGCACTTCCATGCGTACAGCTGGCGAGGTGAGCAAGGAGCATACCGTCGTAGTCGGTGGAGTAGATGGCATCGATGCTCTTGATCGTGATGTTGAGCTCCAACTGCGTAGTAAAGATCATTGCTATATTTAGCAGCTGTGACACCCGGTCTAAAAAGAAAAATGAATGGGCGACTGCGGCGCTACACAGAGATTCCACGCATACTCACGCGCTCATAGACGGGAACTTTGCTGTACATCTGCAGCATGTCGTTGGGATCTTCACGTTGATGGATGACGACTGTAGCCATGGCTTTGATGAGCTCATCGACTAGAACGTTGTCGCCCGTCACGTTGACCTGGAGGATGGCTTGACGGATCGTTGCCTCGAACTCTTCGTTGGTGACAAGCGCGTTCTGCATGTCAACCCAGATCCAGCCATCCCTAGAGCGCACGACGTTCTCAACGAGCTACAGACACTCAACGATTACTTTCTTTTTTTGCGAAAGCCCAGACCGAAAGTACTTGTGACTGACCTTGGTTTCACTCGTTGTCGTCTCCTCACGCTTGCGCTTGATCAGGCTGTCGACTTCAGCGTTGATCGAGTCGAGAACTTCCACCTTGTTGGACGAAACGACCGAAGCTTCTCTTGGTCTACCAGTTGGAAGCGGGGCCGATTGTCTTGACAGAATTGCACTCGTGGAGCTCTTGTCTCAAGGAGAGCTGGTGACCAGCCTTGAGAGTGTACTCTTTCGCGTTGTTGCCGTAGTAGTTGTCGCGGTTGGAGTAGCACTGTATGCCTCTCTTGCCGATGCCGTTCTTGTGCGAGCTGAAGAAGTCTTTTGCGTTCTCGATGAACTTCAAGTCACGATCGCGGCGGTCTTCGAGGAGGTCGACTGCGCGGTTGGCAGTGTAGTTGAAATCGCGGCCAAGCTGGTTGTAGTCGTCGGCGACTCTGACGAACTCCTTGCTGGCGGTGTCGTACTTGTCGCTGTAGTCGGCAACCATCTTGTCCACCTCAACTCCTTCTCCAGCCTGTCAGCCCTCGCAATCTCCTTGTCCAACTGCTATGCCACGCGAGCCTTTTCCGCCTTGATCTGCTCCTCCGCTCGAACGTTGGCCTCCTTGACTAGCTCCTCCGCGCGAGCCTTCGCCTCCTTGACCTGCTCCTTCACATACTTGACCAGATCCGAGTCCTTTTGCGCTGCCTGTCCTTGAAGGATCTCAACCTCCTCCTGGAGCGCTCGGATCTTGGCCTCGGCTGACGCGACCAGGTCGGACTGTGATCGTGCGCGCTTCTCCATCGTCTGAACTGAACTGACTGTGAGCGCGGGAAGGAAAAGGCGGGAGATTTGAGAGAGTGACATGTCACTACTCGTCATGACATATTTTAACCAATCCGCGTTAAGAACTACTATCTTGATTTTAGCATCGCACTCTGCAACCATTGTCGTCGATATGGATCCCACCCCCTGTAAAGAAGACACACATTTCATCCAATCAGCGATCTCCATCTAAACTTTTTGGACGGTGGTAGGATACACCATGCCACGGCTCTATGACATCCCGTCGCTGTTGTCAAGAAGGCGCCTCGACCAGCTGCGGTATACCGGTAGGATACCGGTATGACCTTCACTCAGTGGCGATCACTCCGGTGTTTACGCTCCAGTGATTACGCCATGAGTGATTACGCTGCGCGTGGGTACAAGATTGTGGGTACATGATTGTGGGTACAAGATGGGCATCGACGTGTCACTCGCTGATTGGCTGAAGTGACTCAGTAGTCAGTAAGGAATCCAGTAGAGTATATCCAGTAGGTAGGACAACAGGCTTAGAGGTAGCAAGCAGTTTGCGAACTAAGGACCTAAATCAATCACTTTGCATTTTGACATCAAGTGCTCAAACGACCTTCCTTTTGTCGCTACCGACGAGCCTGCTCGTCCGCAAGTATTCTCGAACTGTCGACGTGTACGATGATCCAAACACAGTGAGTAACTTCATAAAGGATACTCTCCGCCATCGCAGCTCAGACAAACCGATCTTCGAGCATGAACTACCCCGAAACAGAAGCAGCAACGTCGCGAGTAGCAGCCTGCTTATGATGCAAGAGCACGGGAGTCGGTACAGCCGGTCTTCATACCATCATGAATTGTTTCTAGGAGATCTGACGGAATACCAGCGCATGTCTGCAACGAACCCACTTGTTCGAGAGTTGGCGGGTTAGCACAAGTATCGTCACACTCGATACATCTCACGTAAGCTACAAGACACAGGTGACGTGCGCACGGAGGGTATCGTTGGCACCAAGCCCATGTTACGTCAGATCAAGAATGGGCTGAATGATACAGCGACTAGAATGGCAGGTGTTTTTGATGACAGCTTCAACACTATGGTCACTCGCACCAACCCCCACCCTGGAGACTCAACTTATAAGGTCGGCGACTCCATCAAGGAGGATCAAACGCTTTACCGAATCCAGCCTGAGAAGATCTTGCCACAGTACACTCCTGACGTTGTTAGCAGTATCGGAAACAACATTGGGCTCCAGTGGCAGGTACAGCCCGACGCACGGTACGGAGTAAGTTCAGTCTCCAACCTTTATCGAGCTAAAGGAGAGGTTGACCAAGCGGCCAAGGCTGTCTTTCGTCTAGGCGAGCAAGACACCGCGTACGGCGCCGAACAGGTCAATGCCAAGACACCTGCAACCATACAGCAGCTCGATGCGATCAAGGCAGCAAGAGAGAACTCGCAGAATGTGTGCGTTGATCTAAACTCTGATTCATCCAAAGCAGCTATTCCAGCGAAGATGCTGCCTCCTGTGGCTCCTCCCGCCGGCGTTGACTTGTTCGTAGATACACAAGATCGTCTAACGGCAAGGGAGTTGTAAATAAGTTTTACCCACCCAAGCCACCAGAGACGCTGGTAGATAAGATTAATCTTCCGCCTGTGGTTGTTAATGTTGCCCGTCCATCCACCATTCCAGACAAGGACCGCGTCGCCATCGTAGCAGACACCACACACAAACGCTGCACGAGGAGCAAGGGGATACCACAGCAGTGCGCCGCTACGGCATGCCTCCAGTGCCGACTCGAGTTGGGACCATGCACGACCGGAAGAACCGAGCAGGTGTGTGCCCAGTCACATACACTAACGCTGCCCCAGGTAAGCCAGTTGATCACGTCTCCAATGTTCGAACAACTAATGTAAAGTTTGCTATGGGGCAGGAGCAACTTCAGACGAACCGTGCTGGACTGATCTCAACCCACAAGCCTAACCAAACAGACGACTTTAAGTTTGATACAGACCCAACCATGAACAATAACTACAGTGAAGTGCCTCAATAGCGAACGCCTAACAGTTTATAATCTGCAGCAAGTCATGACGGCCAGTTTATACCCACCGTCGGTCAATTGAACTGCTTTAGTGAGATAATTCCACCAGTCATGTTCATTTTGATAGGATTCCGCCAATCACCGGTCCGGAACCGAGCCGCGAGGGGAATGTAAAGGTCAAGCGTGGGAATCACGAGGATGACCGCCACGCGCGCAAATCCCTGGCAACATACATGTATGTCGGCCTATCTCATTGTTCAATTTCCTCCTAGCGCCAAAAAGCATCATGGCGACCCCTCCACCAAGACCCTTCCAGAAGCGCGTTCGACTGACCAAGTTGCAAGAGTTGAAGATCTGCAAGCACCGCCACGAACCAGCAGGGCGCAACGCTCGCCGAGTTGGCCACATGGGCCCCGGCGGAGTTCTCGCTGGCTATGAAGCCTTCGAAGCAGCTGGTTGCTCACGCCCTGCTGTCCGAGCGCAGACTTGGTTATCTTTCTGCTGATTGCCTCCGCCGACGCAACACACGTCCGCGCTTCCAGCTCCTACTGGATCAGAGCATCGTCGAATATGTCAAGGCATGCGAGGAAATGCAGTTGACTATCGGGCGCGATGGTGATTGCGCGAGCCAAGTGGGTTCTACACCGGCTTGAAATTCCTCCATCGGCGTGGCCTCGGCTTGGAAAGTCGTGGCTCCGACGCCTTCAGCGTCGCTACGGGATTCGTTGGAGAGCTCGTATGGGGAGGACGGCATGGTGGATTTGGCCGCAGTGGAAGAGGAAGTTCAAAAGCTGCGCAGTCTCGTCCGATCGTATTCGTATGCTGATGTATACAATATGGATGAGACAAGCTTCTCTACAACAACGTCCCGAGAGGCTCGCTCTGCATTAACGAGGCACCGTCGGTGAAGCAAGACAAATCCCGACTTACGCTGGCGGTATGCACCAATGTCACTGGCACCGACAAGATGCCCCTTGTCTTCATCGGGAAATCTTTCAGGCCTTGGTGGATCGCCAAGAAACCGGCTGACACTCTCTACACGTCCAGAAACAAAGCCTAGATGACAACCCACACGTTTCAGGACTGGCTTCGTGATGTTGACGCATCGATGAGAGCACAACAACGCTCATTCTCATCCTGGTGGATAACGCCTCGTCACACTGTGACGGCGGCGTCACGCTGACCAACGTTGGCGTGGCAAAGCTGCCCGCAAACACTACTTCTAAACTGCTACCCCTTGATCAGGGAATTATATACTGCATCAAGCGCGATATTCTACGCAAGAAGATGGAGTTCGCCGTGGATGCCGTTGATGAAGGCGTGGAAAATTCCTACAAGGTTGGCGCACTAAGGCCATTGAGTGGTGCGCAGAAGCATGGCGACAGCTCCCAGCCAAAACGATCGAGAACTGTTGGCTGCACTCGACTTTGGGGACATGAGCTTCATTTTGCATTAAGTCAGTACACAGGTAGCTTTCATGTGACGAGACAAACCATTAATGCTAAATATACCTGTTCCTTTTCATGCATATCAGGCGTTCGCTATTGAGGCACTTCACTGTACCTCACGCGAAGCGGCATGCGCCAGTGCGTAGCACGGTTGTCACCCACTCAGCGATAGTACGAACGGTCCGGTCAATGACACTATTGTGCCGTTCCGCACTAATTATTCATCGATCAACCAGTAGGACATTATCAGTGCACCCTATAATATTCATCGATCACAATGTATGTTTTCTGTGCTCCTAATATAAAATCACTATGAATTTCTCCCTTGGCATTCAGTGTTGACCACTGCAGTCACGCAGTAGTGATGAGGGTGCGATCGAGGTTGGACCCACGCGGGTGGTGAAGCCGGAACCCTTCCGCGTCTATGATATTTCGACTGGTGTCTCCGTTGGCTCGTGCGATAAGAACGGCGAGATTGTAGTCAAGCCAACCAACGAGTATGCGGAAGCTCATCAGTTCAAAAACAACAAGTTCGAGCACTTGTTCCGTCACAAGATTCACGTTACCATCTTTAACAAATCGCCCAACTTCATTAGAATTGAGCCGGACAAACATCACCTCTTCTCGTTTCAGTGGAGTACCAAGGCAGGACAGCAGACCGAAGAACTTAAAGAATATAACGAAGAGCAAGAGGAGTGTTGGATGCAAAGTCGTACGTGTTGGTAGTTTAGTTGTTGTGGTTATGCCGTCAGTTCTGGAAGTGAGATGGCCATTGCCATCTCTCCGTTGCATCCTTCGGCCTATCCTAGTGATGGGGAAGCTGGCTTCTTTCACCTTGGTTGGCCCTCGACTAGTTGCCCTTATTGACTATTGAGGGTTACCGGTTTGGTATCGGTTATTAACCGTGAACCAGTTAACCCGAACCGGTTCAATCCGAACACACACTGATTACGCCACCGCGGATTACGCCACTGTCGATTACGCCACCTGTAGGCACAAGATGAGCATCGACGTGGCGCTCTCTGATTGGCTAGAGTAACTGTGTATCCAGTAAAGAATCAAGTAGAGTGTATCCAGTAGGTCTAGAGATAGCAAGAAGGCTTCCGAGTTAAAGACCTCAATCAATCACTTTCGAATCTTCCTTCTTCCCCTTAAGTGGTTTCCTGCCTCCGCTCCGGTCTCGCCCAGAGTGCTGCCCTCCCTCCGCTTCGTTAAGCTTCACGGTGTCCAAGATCCATACCTTCCATCAGGTTATGAGCCCAAGCACCATGTCCTCTGCCCACGATGCCTCCACCGAGGTCTCCATCGACAAGTTCAACGGAGACAACTACGCGACGTGGAACCACTACATGCGTGGCGTATTCCTGACCAAGTCGGTGTGGCATGTGGCGAACCGCGAGACGACGCCAAGCTTCACGGACTCGCGGGCCAAGGACGACTATGTCAAGTCGAGCAACATGCCTCTACATCAAGATTGTGGACGGTCACTGCGTGCTGTTGCTGGTGTACGTGGACGACGTGTTGGTGACCGGAAGTTCGGTCGAGTTGATCGCACGTACCAAGAGTAACCTGAAGACGCGCTTCGAAATGACTGACAGCGGCAAGTGCGCGTTTGTTCTCGGGATCGAGTTGGTGGATGACTCGGACGGCAGCGTGACGATGTGCCAGCGACGCTATGTGGATGACATTCTCAAGCGCTTCGGCATGGACGAGTGCAAGGCCGTGATGAGTCCCGTCGACATGAGCTCTCGACTGGTTCCAAGCGACGCTGCGACCAAGGTGAACGCTCCATTTCGCGAAGCTGTTGGTGCCCTAATGCACTTGATGACTGCAACTCGCCCGGACATCGCGTACGCTGTGGGCTATGTGTCGCGCTTCATGGAGAATCTTCAAGAGGAACACTGGGTTGCGGTCAAGCCTATCTTTCGCTACCTGCAAGGCACCAAGCATGGGATCTGCTACAAGCTGGGTGACAAGATCGACTTTCGTGGGTACTCGGATGCGGATTGGGCTGGTGACCTCGCCGACCGCAAATCGACTTCCGGCAACACGTTCATGCTACTGGGTGCGCCAGTGAGCTGGGGTAGCAAGAAGCAGTCAAGTGTTTCGCTCTCAACAAGCGAAGCGGAGTACATCGCACTCAGCCTGGCTATCCAAGAGGGCAAGTGGATTCATCGACTGCTGTGCGAGATTTTGGTGGCCGCCAACGAGACTGGACCCGAGCTCATGATCCGCGAAGACAACCAGTCATGCATCAAGATGACGAAGAACCCAGTGAACCACGGCCGCGCCAAGCACATCGACATCAAGTACCACCACATCCGCGATGAAGTCAGGCGCGGTGAAGTGAAGCTCCAGTATTGCGAGACTTCTGTGATGCTGGCGGACATCATGACGTGTAGGTACAAGATGAGCATCGACGTGGCGCTCTCTGATTGGCTAGAGTAACTGAGTATCCAGTAAAGAATCAAGTAGAGTGTATCCAGTAGGTCTAGAGATAGCAAGAAGGCTTCCGAGTTATCGAGTTAAAGACCTCAATCAATCACTTCCGAATCTTCCTTCTTCCCCTTAAGTGGTTTCCTGCCTCCGCTCCGGTCTCACCCAGAGTGCTGCCCTCCCTCCGCTTCGTTAAGCTTCACGGTGTCCAAGATCCATACCTTCCATCATTGACCAACTAAAAGTAGTGTGCCTTGCTTAATAGCCTATCAAACTACTTGAATCCACAGCAAACAAGCCTGTAGATACTGTGGCTCAACACTCCCACTAAAGGTGCCAGCATTGTCCATCAAGATCCTTCTCGAAGGCATCAACTTCAACTGTTATCAGTTCCTTTCTCACATTATTATCCCAAAATAAGAAATTATGTATGCCCAACTTAACATTTGTATGAACTGTACCATAGAGGAGATCATTGTACTTTATTTAAGATATTATAGAAAACACCTCTCTCATATTTGTTCTCCGCCTTTTGCTTTTCCTTCTCACTCTCTGTTTTGCTCGCCAAGCCCACAAGTGCAGATCCGACGAAAGCCTTCGGGGTGTGTGTGTGTGGTCGTAAGCCGTCCCGCATTCTCCTGGCTACAGCGGTGTGACCTATGCCACAGTGCCCTGCGGGTTAACATGCTGCCAACAGCCCAACTGGGGACACTGCGGGCGGAAAGTCTGGTTTCCAGCTACTCGCGACCATCTAGTCTTTGATCTTAGTGCTTTTGCGCGGCGGCAAAATAGAGAGTCGGAATAGAATTAACTTAAATCTGAGTAAAATGTACTCAAGAGTGCGGGGCTTGCAGCCCAGACCGTGCATTATCCTTAAATTAGGGCTAGGTGAACCTTAAAATCTGGATTTTAGCCCTTAAACTGATCTTAAATCGTAGCCTTGCAGTAAAAGGCACCCTTTTTTTGTTCGGAACTGTTGGAATACAGGATTTGACCTGTTTATGTGAACGGAATTGCAAAGATTTTGTATAATTTATCGCCTCGAAGAGTTTCGGGAGCTGGTAGTTTACCAATGGAATGGAGATTCCTAATGTGAGCTTCCTGAAGGTGGCGCGCTCCTTCCCATTGCATTCGCGTAGAAGATGTGTTCGCAGAAATCCGTACTTAAGATGAAATTCTCGGTAGTTTGCAATGTACAGGATTTGTTCAGAATTCGTCCAGGATTATGACCAAGATTCGTACTTAAGCGATTAACAATCCTGTACTCCAACACCCGCCTTTTTTGTTTATTCTAATCCTGAACTTTGAACTTTTCAGAAGTTATGTTGTAAAATAAATTGAACAAGTGATTCCTCATTTGAGATTCGTTATTTATTATTTAAGGCATAATTGACTTCTTTATTTACCACCTTTTATTTGTTATTTGTGGAATGCCAAACATAACTAAGGCTGAAAATCCTTTATTCCCATCATAGAGCGGAGATTTTCAAACTGGCCTTGACTCAGTGGCTTTGTTAAAGCGTCTGCTATCATATCATTGGTATTACATGCCTTTCTACTATTTTGTCCACCTAATCGGACTTCTTAATCGGGCTTTGTCCTCTTATTTAGAGACCGATAATTGGGAGGTAGGCCAAAGCTAAAGTGCTAGCAATAGAAAGGCCTTAAGATTTGCAAACAGATGTGTGCGAGGGATGGTGAGCTCAGCTACCGGTATTTTCATACTTACACACACGCACTGGCCCAAAGTGCATGCAGTGCATGATGCACTGCCAGGGTGGCAGACAGCAACCAACACGCTGCTAGTAAATTACTTATCTAGGAGAGCATGTAAAATCAGCACCACGGCAGCCCCCCAACAGGTAGGATATTAATTAGCTTGTGCAAACATCGCAAAATTATGTGCTTGTCTTCGTGTGGGTGTAGAACATAGTGCTGCCATAGTGCAAAAATACGCTTAATGTATGCCTGTTGTTGAGGCAGGTGTACAAATCGTGGTATCATATACGCTAAAACCTAGATTCAAGTAGGCGGAGACGCTCAGTCGAAAAAGCCGCTTTTTGGACGTCCGATTATCGGAAGCAAGGGATTCTGAAAGCACGTTTGCGCAGGAAAAAGTCCGAATGCCCGGTCCGAGTGACGGCATTCGGACTTTTGCTGTTGAAAACTGCTTGTTCGTAAAGCGTTCATCGTCATCCATGGCTGCCATATGCTATGAGTAATTCCAAGATGCGGATGGTAAATCGTACACTAAATCGTACTCTGAAGTCCTAATTGCTAATCGGGGTGCCCAGGAAAAACATACTTTTTGGGGTCCGTTTAGACAAAATAACAGAAAGACACAATAATACTACTACTTTTCTCTTCATGTTTATCACGGGCATACAGATGCCTGATATCAATGTGCTTTGTTGATGAGTGACTGCATGGGTCCTTTATGATACTAATGGCTGCAGTATTATCGCACCAACAATGTGTTGGTAGTACTTTGCCATAACCCAATTCATTCAGTAGTAGTCGTAGCCACATTGCTTCTCTTACTCCTCTACTAGTTCCGATTCCGCTGTATTGAGACTAATACAATCCTGCTTAACACTCTCCCAGGTAATGCATGCGCCAGCAAGTATTGATACATATCCTGTAATAGATTTCTTTGTTCAGTAGCATTCGCGAAGCTCGCGTCTGTGTATAGCTAGCTCTACATTAACAGTACTATTCCATTGTACTCTAAGCCATACTTCGACGTTCCTTTCAAGTACTTTAGTACTCGCTGAGCCGCTCTCCAATGAGTCTTATTATAGCAAGATAAATATTTGCTCAAATCCCTAACAGCATTAGCTATATCGGGCCTAGTGCCTCTAACTAGGTACATTAAGGACCCCACCAGACCTCTGTAATCGAACGGCTGAGCCGCTATTTGTTCTGGTGTTAGGACTGTTTCTTTTTCTAGGACCACACTTTTAGCCTGTGGAGTAGACTCTGTATTACAGTCTTGCATCTGAAACTTTTCTAAAAGGTCTTGAATGTACTTCTATTGCGACAAACGCAGGGTTTTCTTTTCCAGATCTCTTTGGATCTCCATTTTTAGCAGATAGTGCAGTTCACCCAAGTCTTTCATTGTGAACTTAGCAGACTACTTAGCCTTTAGATCATTGATCGAGCTCAAATGGGAGCTTGCGATCGTGAGATCGTCGACATACACGCATATGATAAGCGTATGAGTGACTCCTTCAACCTCCCACCTTTTTAGATACAAGCAATGCTCTTTCTTGCATCTAAAGCATCCTAAGCCTTTCAGAAATACATTAAGTACTTCATACCATATTCGTGGAGTCTGTTTTAGACCATACAGACTTTTCTTAAGTTGACAGACCAGTCCAGATTCATTACGGAATCCTAGTGGCTGTCTCATATAGAAACGATGTCATTTAAGAACGCTGTGGAAACGTCCATTTCGTGAAGGTGAAGACCTAGAACCGTCGATAGTGCGAGCAAAAGCCGCAGAGACTCATACCTAGCCATAGGGGCAAATACTTTTCCTGGTAGTCAATACCATGCAATTGGGTATTACCTTGGACTACCAGCCTTGCTTTAAACCGATCTACAGATCCGTCCGCGTTGTATTTGACATCGAACACCCAGTGGCAACCAAGCGCCCTCCGTCCATCGGGAAGGGGTACTAACTGCCATGTGCCATTCTTTAATAGGGCCTCAAACTCTGTCTTTATTGCGCACTCCCACTGCTTGGCGTATGGGCTAGCCCTTGCCTCCCTTATAGATTTAGGAATTGGAATGCGTTTCTTATCCTTTGAAACAGAATTTAAATGTGTAACATAATCTGTCAGTCTGACGTTGCGGGTTCTTTTTCTCTTAGATCTACGTCTGTCACTGCTAACACCGTTTTCTACTCCCACTATTCGGGATGTCAGTGGTCGAACGACTGATTTCGACATGTTCTGTTCGACATCGGTGGTCGCTTCAACTTCAACGTCATTTCTAGAGCGCTTTCCAAGGCTCTTACCGTTTCCTCATCCTGATCTACACTACTATCTTCAGTAGGGAAAGACCGCTGTATCATAGCTTCTGTACCCATTGAGCTGAACTGTACGTCTCGATTTATTTGCTTTCACATCTAGAAGTCTGTACCCCTTATACTTGGGTGACAGTCCTAAAAAATTACATTCTACAGCCCGATCACCCCGTTTTGGGTCTTTTCGTTTTGATTTAGGAATATGTGCGTAACATGCTGAGCTCCAAAGCTGTAATGCTAAACCGTTAGGCTTCTTGCGGTAAAGTAACTCATAAGGGGTCTTCATCCCCAGTCTTGCCATTGGTAGGCGATTAGTGACATCTACTATATAGTTTAAGGCCTCAGGCCACCACTTAGCCGGCATGTTGGCTTCTCTAAGTGCACAGCGAACTCCAGCCATCATTGTCTGGTGAGATCGCTCTGCACTGCCATTTTCTTCTTGGGACTCTACATTTGAACTTTGGAACTCTAACCCGAGTTTAGCACACAATTTGGACACTTCGGTATTTAGAAATTCAGTGCCTCCGTCTGTCCTAATTCTATGAACCTTGAACGGAAACTGTACTGACAACAGCTTTAACAAGTCCCGTATCTTACCAGGAATTTCCTTTAGTGACTGAACTACAAAATACCACTTATAAGCTGCAGCATCATCTGCAACAACCAAAGCAAAGTGATGACCAAATGATCCGTACAAACCATTAACTCTAATCCGTCCAGTAGAATCAAGTCGTAAATGCCATTCTTTCAGAATATTACCAAATTTACGTCTTTGAGCGCTAAAAATACTTGTTCTAACCGGTTTTACGTTTGACAAGTAGTAAACTTCACCTATAGCCACTGCTGCAAACAGTAACTTAAGTCTTTACCTAAGAAAAAGAGGAACTCTCCTGATTTAGACTGACAATGTGTGTAACCTTGCCTAGCCAAATAGTATGCACTCAGTAAATTACTGTCATATTTTGGGTCGTATGAAATGTCCGTTAGACTTAGCGCACTCAAATATCCTTTAGGATTTAAACGCTCAGTTTTATTGATCCCTTAACCCTTCTAGCCCCGACCTTATTCTGTAGCAATTCTACAGAATAAGCATACTTGATTAAACTATGCATCTGCATAGCCGAAAGTATGCTGTTGCAACCCTCTACAGTGAAATGGTACAGCGATGACGCACTTCCAGCACAAAGCAGCTAAAAAAGCAGACAAAAGATGAACAGTGTATCCACCATCTGCAAAATCACTGAGTTTTTATTGGCCCTCTCGAGCGGCGTAACACACCACCTAAAACCTTCAGATAAACAATACCTTGCATCTTCGGTACGAATCCATCATGGGGGGGGGGCATTTACGTCAGCCACCCGTCGTAGGCGCCACGAGGCCACAGCTGCCACGCACAGAGGAAGAAATTGCCCAGTTCCTAACTAACGGATTAGTGAGGAGGAACAGGGCAATTACTTCTCTGTGCACTGAAGGCCATGGTGTCTTGCTATGAACAAAACAAATTATATCCAAGAACTAACCCGCTATACTTTCCTACGCTCACTCTTCTTCGTTGTCCTCTTCATCTCTCTTGCGCTTGCGGAATCGAATCTTCTTTTTTAGGTTTGGTGGGATCTGCTTGCCAGCATTCCACGTTTCATGCCATATCTGCGAGCAGGTTAGCGTGTTGCCAGTGTCAAGCCGACGTGCGTGGCGGCAGAGCGGTACGTGACCGCCGAACGTGTCGCTGCAGCGTGGGCAGAAGAAGCTCGTCTCGAACGATTTTTGTCTTGCTATCCGCGAAAGCAGATCAGACCTTACACAGGTACTGGCGGCGCTTGTGATGTTTGCCATTCGAGTAAACTCATCCGTGTTCGCTAACGTGTGCTCTTGGTGTGGGATAGGGACTGATACCAAGTCCTCGGCATTCATGTGTGTCTCGAAGTTGATCGTGCGAAGCGCCAGCAATTGATTGTGTAAGCGGCGTAAGTAGTCTGCATGTGTAGGCGGTGTTTCTCCTTTTTGCTTGCGTGTAATGCGGTGAACGATGTAACCATTTACGATGGCCATGTCCACGATGCACAGGAACAGTTGCTTGTAGTACTTCCGCAGCGAAATGGTCTTCTGGATGCTGTAGCGATGGAGCCGCAGCTGGTCGTGGACGTC
>JAIKVD010000772.1:0-15136 GCA_024679075.1 Phytophthora uliginosa
GTTCGGTCGCCCGCTGTGCACTTCGGCCACGCCGACGGTCGTGCCGCCCTGCTCGCCCCGCCCGAAGAAGAGGAAGCACGTGACGCCGCCCACTAGCAGCAGCTCCGAGAGCTCGGAGGGAGGAGATCAGCTGGACATGATGGAGCTCGAGACGACGGGCGAGATGCTGGCGCTGCCGACGGTGGACGAGCTGCTGGAGCTCCCGACGGACGACGTTTTCGTGGTAGATGGCAAGGGCAACGTGTGTGCTGCTCCGCTCGAAGCGGACGACGTGTTCACGGGTCTGGCGCTGGATTTAGATGCAGGAATTGGCTCCGACGCGACGGTGGGTGGGGACGCCATCGACTTGTTATGGGACCTGGATGCGGATGGAGGGGCGATGCTGACAGGAGGGGAAGAGGAGCTGCGCTTCTTGGTTCCGTCGCCCAGCTCGTTCTCCCCAGTCTCAGAGGCTATGCAGGACATTTGACGAGCATGGAGACTGAAGAGGATAGGCACAACAAGAACCAACACGCAGAAAGCTATTATAGAGTTTGTCTTCTGTCAGCATCTGAGAGACGCATTTGAGTCGTGGTCTGTCGTTCTCCTAGACAATCTCGGGTGGATGGAGGTCTAACACGTCTTCCTCTTCGTCGTCCTCACTGCCAATCGGCTGGAGCGACTGCTTGGCCACTTTTACTTGTTTCCCGCCTTCCGGTTTATCACCTTTGTCAACTAGCAGACCATTGCGTTCGTTGGCGTACGGGGATACAAGACTTTGCTTGTCGGCGTCGCGACTACCGCCAAAAAAGCATCTCCAGCCGCCGAACTTGCCCTTTCGATTCCGGAAGCTGCCGCGATGTTGCATCTGGAAGCGAGGCAGCACCAAACCCACAACCAGAATCTCCCAGCTCAAGACACACCCAGCGTCGAAGAGGAACAGAGAGAAGAGAGACCACGCAAAGCCCACTGGCAGCTCGAGTGCGCCCAAGCTAACGTCCACGCCACGCTCCTTCAGCGCTTTTGCCACCGCCGCAGAAGTTGAAGTTTCGTTCTCCTCCACGTTCCCGTTATCGCCAAGAAGCTGAACTAGGAGGATGATCAGCAGAACGAACGCGTACGCCACGAAAGCCCGGTTTGAACGTAGCAAAGGCGCTCGATAGGCGTCGCGGGCGTTGAGTGCGACCGCAGCAATCCAGTACTGCAGGTGTCCGAAGCGCCACAACACACTGTTCTCGTACGAGTGGGAAGTGAGATCTGCTGGTACACCGGGGACGAACACGTAGCATGGAACTTCCACGACGTCCGGATCGTTCTCGCCACCGTCGGATACTGCTCTAGTGAGTTCCAACGCCTTCTCAGCCGAACAGAACCACGGGCGAGCCTCAGCTGCAGCCAACGCGATGTAGACACAGCCAAGGAAGATGGCGAGCTGACCCAGGAGGGATAGCAGAATCTCTGCAGCGAACAGTGTCCTCGGCGGCATGCGGTTGAATGGAGCAACGGCTGATGAACCGAGTTGTGGCGCTGCGGGAGTTCGTACCATCAAAAGTGACAGGATGAAAACCACCACCAAGTCATCGAAGAGGAACTGCGAGTCACTCATCTGAGAGTGCAAGTTGTTCATAGTCGCAGACAACGTTACTTGCACAACCGCGTATACCACCATGTACCTGAAGGCAACGAAAGCTGCACTGAGTGCGCCTCGACCCTCACGCAATAGCTCCACGGCGTCGCTGACACGGAGCGAGCGACTCGTGAACGGGGCCACCAACGCTGCGTCGTCCTTCGACAGAGCTAATCCAACGTGAGCTGCCTTCAGTGCACCGCAGTCATTGGCACCGTCGCCACACATGGCCACACAAGCGCCGTGGCGAGTCATGAGTGTCTCCACAATCCAAGTCTTCTGGTGTGGTCTCACGCGCGCGAACACCTTCGTTCGCCCCACCAGCTCTTCCGCAAAATCCACAAGTGACATTGTTGGAGGTGCTGTCGCTGAGGCCTCTGTAGGCTCATCCGTTCCATCTTCTTCACTCGAGGTGGCTAGAAGTCGCTCAATTGCCGCGCCTGTCACTGCCAAAGAACTGCCTTCAGCCAGGGACAGGAAACTGTGTCTGTCAACAGGCATCCAGGCACCTTCTGAATTGTTATCAGAAGTTCCTTCGCGAGTGCTTTGAGCCAATTCATCGACGTCAGTGTAGACCACGACCAGTTCGGCGTTTTCATCATTTTCATTTTGGCGCTGCGCATCGACGAGGAGAACCGATGGCTGCATGTCCATATTGATCTTGCGTGCAACGTGAATGGCCGTTAGTGCATCGTCGCCTGTGATAATGCGCACATCAACACCAGATTCCTCTAGTGTGCCCACGACGTAGGGAGCCTCGGGCTTTACTTGATTGACAAACAGCATAAAGCCTAGAAATCCCAGTGAGCTCTCCACCGCATCTCGAGCCACAGGTTGAGATGCCTCAGATTTTGGTGAGACAGCGGCTGGAGCGAATGTCTTGGTCGCCAATGCCACAACGTAGAAACCTTGGTGTGCGTATGAACGAGCACGTGCGACGTAGTTGCCGGGGAGAGTACTCGGTGTACAGATCTTGTGAATAGCTTCAGGTGATCCCTTGACGTAAGCGTAGCGGTTGCCACTATCAACATCCTCAACGACCACCGAGGACCTTTGACGAGCAGCGTCGAACGGAAAGCGAGCGACAACACCAAACATCTTTCCAATAGGCGAGGCAACCAGTGCCGCGAACTGGCCAGATACCACGGTGTTTTGCGATGTCTCAGGTTCTAACGAGTAGCCCGTCGCGCGGAACATATCCTTCTCGAGAGCATAGCCTTCGATTTGGCCTGAGCGCTCTGTTAGTCCATGACACGTGGCCAAACCAATGATAGCAGGAGGAGAAAGCACCTCCACCTCACGTTGCAGTCCGTGGAAACCAGGTTGTTGTTTTTGGTTCGGTGCTGCACCAGGAGTTGCTGCTGAGCATTCGTCCACACCATGGAAGTCGAGGTGATCACTAGATAGAGTACCAGTTTTGTCGAAGCAAAAGCAGTCAATGTGGCCAGCTATGTTGACACGCGCTGCGTCGATGCAGGCCACATCAGCCTGGCTTTCGAGACGTGAAAGCGCAAAGCCAACACCAGCAGTCAAAACCACGGGAAGTGCCGGGGGAACGGCAATGGTAATCAGTTCGAAACCAGATAAGATTGCTTCGCCGAATGTCACTCCTTCGTCATGAGCCGCCTTGTTCAAACGGACCAGAAACAAGATCAGGGCCACAATTGATAGAGCGCCCATGAAGCGATAGCTGTCACTCTCGAGACGCTTTGTAAGCTGCAGCGGTGTCGGGAACAAGATGGTGCGGAAGAGTTCTCCCTTCGACGTTGAGAACCCCGCACTTAGCACCACACCTCGTGTTGAGGCTTTCGTTTCGTCTCGACTGCCTTGCGTAGAACTGGAGTGCGCCAGTTCCAGCACCGTCGAGCCAGCAAAGAGTACACTTTCACGGTGAGTAGTCTTAAGCTTCGCGTTTACAGCAAATGCAGCATCAGTCGCTGCCAGCGCTTGTTTGGTCACAGGGATCGCTTCACCGGTTAGTGTAGCTTCATCTGCCATACAGTGACCCGATAACAGTGCGATATCCGCTGGCATCACACCTGGATCTATCACCACAACGTCTCCAACAACTAGATCTGCAGGGCTCACTCGTCTCTCTCTTGAATCCCGAATCACCCGAACGCCATTAGCGATATTGTGTTCTGCATGTGCCAACCTCGAGTGTAGTTTCTTATCATTCGTCACCAGCTCATGCACCTCCCATACGATCGACAGCGCCGAGAGAACCAAAATGATGATGGCATATGCCTCATACCCTTCGCTCAACCATATCACTCCACTGAGGAATTGGAACACGTAAAACGGGTGCGACACCTTCCTCAGCAGCACCATCGGCCACGTCTGAGCCTCGAGCGCCATCTCATTAGCTCCGTGCACTCCCATGAGTCCTTCAACCTGGGATGTGGACCATCCGCTGCCCTCCAAGCATCTTCGCTGCGCCGAGCCCAACTTTTCATCAAGTGTATTCTCCAGCCTCGAGAAGCCCAACGCCTCTCGTTCATCTGCCACGTAGCGACTCTTCCTGAACTCAAACCACGGCGGACTGTCCACGGGTTGCAGCAGTGCACACTCTTCGTAGAACCTCTTCATCTTCTTCTTCTTGCCGCTCATCCATGATACCGTGTGCACCACAAGTACCGAGGTGGCGTCCATCGTCCCTGGAGCTTGTCTCCGCAGCATCTTGACCTTCCACTTGGGCTTCCACGACGCCAAAACGGCCAGAACTCCGCCCGACAGAACGCAGCCGAACCCGAACAGCGCCTGCTGAACTGGATCCGCCTGCTGCAGCAGCTCCACGCGCTCCAGCTCGACTGCGGGGGTTGTCACGAATCCGGATCGCGGAGCGCGAGCCGCCAGGTCCAGATCTTCCATGTCCACGTCCACTGTGTCAGCGGGGGAGGAGGCCATCGCCATGCTGTCGCTGTCGCTGCTGCTCTGGTCGCTGTACGACTCGGGGCGCGTCTCGAGCAGCGCCGAGGAGGCTTTGGCAGTGCCCACCATGAGCCGCAGGAGTTTCGGGCCGGAGGGACGTCCAGCGGATCCCTATAAATGGCTACACATCACGTGAGACTACACACGCCTGCCCATGACACTTCAACGGCAGCAACGGTGAGCGCGACTCAAACTCAGTGTAAACATCTACTATTCCTTTCTCGGCTGCAACTACATGGCGAGCTTCTTGACGGGGCATCGCGGACAGAACCAGTTGCCTGGTGGGATGGCAGCTAGCGGTGGCTGCAGGCAGAAGGCGTGGTAGGCGGCGTCGCAGCTGTCGCACAGCAGCATGCTCTCCTGCGCATTCATCTGACCGCACTGCCGGCACAGCTCCTCCGAGGCGAGGTGCGTTACCGGCGTGTTGGGCGGTACGTCCGTGATCCATTGCTCGAATAGCCGGTTGAAGATGGCTGCAAGCACACAACAAAGTAAAAAGTCATTAGTCTTGGCACATAGAGTAGCCAAAAGGCGGCAAGTGTGGCACTTACATCGCAGTCGGTTCGCTCCCGCCGAAATGTCCGCGTCCAGGCGGTTGAACGTGAAGCAGTTCTCCCACACGAGGTTCACGTCGCGCACGAGCATCTCAAACCGCTGGTCGTAGAACCCCCGGCTTAGCCGAATCTTGATCGTGCCCAGGTCCATCGGGTGCTTGATCAGATCCGCATACCCAGGCACCTCGTTCACGTTCACCGGCGCAGAGAATGCCAGCGCCAGCTCGTTCCTCAGCAGTGTGTCCATAATATACTCCAATCTTGACCTCAACGTCATATCCTGCGCACTCCCCATCGGGAAGCAGTGCTGCAGGGTCTTCATCTGGAAGCAGCGAAGTTCGACGTACTGCGTCTCGGGTGGAGTAGCGACAGGTGTCGGGACGTTCGCTGAGCCTTGAGCTCTTCGTTTCCTACTAGAAGATGAGCGTTGCCCAGATGCCCCCGTAGGTTGAGAGCCCGGATGCTTCCGCTTTGGCGTCGAGTGACGCCCGGACCCACTCTGTGACTGCCCGGACGTTGAAGCCGTCTGGGCTTGGTGGGCAGAGCTAGCTTGAATCCACTGCTCTACGTGATCCTCCGTAAGCGATGTGATTGCAGCCACCTCACTCCTTGCCTTTCGGTATGCGTAGGGGGTTGAGGAGCGCTCGCTCTGCGCCTCAAGGATGTTGCTGATCATCTTATCCGCCAAAGTAACCAAACCGGTCGACAACGTGCCCACGAACGGCAGCTCCGACGGATCCGACACAGGCTCAGCAGACCTTGATTCCTGGCTGATGATCGTCGTCTTCACGGGCGAACCTGGCCGGCTTGAACTAGCACTTGAAGGATTCCGGTGCTTGCGCTTGCCTCCGCGTTTCATCCGCCCATACGAAATCGCATCATCCAACGAATACAACCGCATGGCAGCAGATGCAATCGTTGACGTAGCGATCGCATTCTTCGCTGACGGGAGCGGGGATGCCTTCCAGCCCGGATCCAACCACTCCGGATCAATGTTGGCCTCCAAAAGCACAACTGCCTCCATGAGCCTAGCAGATACGTCGCACGTGTAGACCAACTCTGCCCACGCCGCACGGACAGAACGCCCCCACTTACCTGACCGGAACGCATCGCGTGGGATAGCTGATTCCATTTCCAGCAACTGAGCTCGAAGCAGCAGCAGGGAGCGCGGAATATCCTTCTTGAGCGGACGGATCGTCGAGCGGAAAGGCTCCAACAGCTCTGTGGGCAACTCTCCAATGTCACCATCCGTCGGTTCGTCTGTTCCAGCTTCGCTTCCACTTCCTGCGCCTCCTCTTGAATGGGATTTGACGAAGTCAGGGTCATACATATCGCCGATATTGGTGATCTTCCGAGATACTCTCGAGGATCGTCTCGAAGCTGTTTCCTCGGTTAAACGCAACTCCTTTCCACCAGTCTGGGCACGAGGCGACGCCCTGGTAGTCTGGAGCGGCGGCTTTCCTTCTGGCATCACTACCTCCGCTGCTACTGGCTCATTGGTTGAGACCACAGGAGCCACTGCAGGAGGAGCATCCCGGGCGTCGTTCATCGCGACAGATGTAGGCTGAGTCTCTGCACAGGCCGAGGTAGGCTCAGAACTTGAGCTAACTTCCGACGATTGGCTTTGCAAGGCATTAGACGCAGCAGTCAACCTCGCCAACTGCGCTTCCCGGTCACGTTGCCTGTCGGATTCAGTGCGTTCCCCGTCGGTATCTGATTGCGCTGGAGTTGTCAGCTGCGAAATCGAAGGAGACTCCGGCTCCGTATCGACATCTGCAATTTCGCTAGCCGCCGCCTCTGTGGGTTGAGTTGCTAATTCATAGGATGCGTTCGCACTGGTGTCGATCTCAAAATCTGCTGCTCCACGGTAAGTTGTACCGTTAGCATCATAAAATGTCATCTGTGACGGATCTCCTCCATCCGGCGGCAATTGAGGGTCATTTGCTGCGACAAAGTTCACGAAGTCACCGTTCGAATTGTTGCTCTGATACGAGTTTGAAGCCCCAGACGATGGCGGTGGAGCCGACGAATATCCCATGGCTGCCGACGTGTTTGGCATCAGAGGCATTGGATTCAACGGCATCTGCACATCTCCACCACTGTTCACGTGCATCCCGTTTGGCGTTGAGCCCGTTGGAAATGACTGTGCCATCGGGTTAGACGCGCCTTGCCAGGCCCCAAACGGTTGGGTGTTTGGACCTCCAGCTACACCATCGCCGTATACGTTTGGCAATGTCTCGTAACTTGGACCGCCCATAGGCGCAGCAGGGAAAGACTGGGCAGACATGTCGCCCATGAACCCTGTCATTTGCGGGGCGCCAAACTGCGAAGACGGATCTCCCATCGGCTGGCTTGAAGGTGCAGATTGGTACGGAAACGGGTTCATGTTCTCACCCATGCCAGGGAACTGCCCAGTGGCTGGAGCTTGATAATTTCCACCTGCAGTCGTAGCATTGGTGTTCATAGCCATGGGACCGCTACTGGGTTGCTGACTGCTGTAGAAACCGTTGTTGTTGTTCAGGGTCGCTGGAGGCTGCTGACTAAAAGCATTCGGCTGTTGTGCTTGGTTCATCGCAGAAGAGATCGGCACTGGTTGAGCAGCAGGTACAGTAGCAGTATCGCCCGCTGGGTATCCAAAGTTGGGTGCAGGGTTTTGTGGTTGATCCATGGTGGTCGTCGCACTCATCGCTGCACCGCCCTGAGCAGCCGGTAACATCCGCCGGAACGTCACGCGCAGAGGTCGTTTGCATGAAGCAACTGCAGCTTTGAAGCCCTCCATTCCAATCACATCGAGCATATTGCCGTTCACAGCACAGACTTCATCGCCCACTTGCACCTTGCCACTTGCCTGAGCCTGTCCCATCATGTTGTTGTTGTCATTGGAAAATTCCGTGACAATAATCGTTCCGCGATGGGAATAGTTAATCACAACACCCAATGGACCAAATCCAAACTCCACGTCCACAAGCGTGCCCGTATTGCTATTTTGGCTCGTAGGCTGAGAAGTGTTCGTCTGCATAGCCATTGAAGTCGCGCCCTGAGCCATTCCGTACAAAGGAAGTTGAAGAGAAGGCATTGATCCCATTTGCTGGTTTTGGCCCGGAAGGGTTCCGCTGGAAGCCATATTAACCTTGCGAAAAAATGCCTCGCGGATGTTCTCAAGAAGGTTGACCTGCTGCACAAATGACGCGGGAAGAGCCTCGACGCCTGGGGTCGAAGCTGAAAACAGAGGTCGGCAACTGGTCAGGTCGTCAAAACTGGCGCCTGATAAATAGCGCGTTGTCCGCAAAAACATCAACACGAAGTTCGCAACGTTGTGGAGCTCCATTGACAAATCGCTAGCGCGCTGAGCCGGCTCACACTTCTTTGCAGCAGTGGCGAAACCGCTTAGAGCTCTCGCACGCAACATGTTTGATGGATCCACGCAACTGAGGATCGCTGTCGCGAAAGCGTCTGCCACTTGCTTCACGAGAGACGAATCCGAATGAGTTTTCTGGCTGGTTGTTAGAGCTTGTGTCGCCATCGCACAAATCAATCCCATCACGAATGCGTGATGTAGACATACGAATGTCTTGGGGTCCGGGTGAGCCGCAGTAGGATCCACAACGATACGTGACACGACCTTCTTCACTTCTTCGAAGCTGGACAAGCAAGCGTACGCCAGTCCATTCGTTGTCTGCACAGTAGCGGACGCAGCAAATTGATTCCAAGCTGCTAGCATGGCCCGCCCCTGATCCACAAGCGCCTGGAGCGATCGCTTGAAGGAAACAGCATTGCCGACTGCAGCAGGCGCAAATTGTTGCTGCATTCTTGCAGCCACAGCGGGATCCCCATATCTCGTCCGCTTCATTTGGTCGGCAATCTGCTGAGCATATGGGTTTTCCGTTTGAGCATACTTCCGCTTCAACGCCTCTTGGTAACGCGCTTGGGCTGCCGCGTATGCTGACGACTGTAAATCTCCTTGCATTCTCGATATCGCAATAGGTGGCATTCCAGCCTGATACATACCAGCCCTTGACGCATCCATGTTGTGGTTCAACATCGCATTGTTTGACCGCAGACCACGCTTCAGGATTTGATATACGTCATGCGAAATTGGAATGGGTGTCATTCCACCTTGCCCATCCATCACACTCCCATACTCGTATTTGCGTGATAGAATACGTTTCACCACGTTCTCTGCTTTGGGGTATGGAGCCGTTAACGAAGAAGGGAAATGCGCGTTACGCAGGGTAGCGATATCAGCAGATATCACCACATGGAATCCCGTGGAACGGATCGCTGATTCAGCGCGTTGAAGAGCATTTTCTGCCTCCTGCTGCGAGTAGAATGACCCGAGGAAAAACTTGCGTCCCCGATACGCCACCAGAGACTCGTACTTCTCCATGTCCCCGTCCATCGCAAGCAGCACCTCCTTTTCGATAGCGAATGGTCCATCACGGAGGAAGTCGTTGCTAGAGTATTCACAGCAGGACGAACCTTGCTGTACCTGAAGCTTTGCAGCGTCGTCATGTAGTACCCAGTGGAAACACCATTTAATCCGGGTAGCAATATTTGAGTCTTTTTCGTCTTCTTCCAAATAGGCAAGAAGCTGAGAGAGCTGCTCCTTTGTGGCGCACACCGACCACTTTTTGTCCGGAGATAGTACGAACAAACGATTCAGATCACTGAAGAAACGGTAGAACGAATACCCATGCCGGCATGTTCCAAATGACAGTGTTCTTGGAATGATCAACCATTTGATGAAGCTCTCCAGCTCCCGAACCTTCTCAATTCGAGGAAGCATCGATCCACATTCCGACCACGCCACGTTAGCACTTTCGATGCAGCTTTCGTGAGCTTGTAGCAAGGTCACGGGTCTGACGAAAGGTGTAAGGTGAAGGTAAACTGGACATGTGGATGATATCCCCGCACACAGTTCCTTTACTGAAGCCCAGCACAAGCCAGCGATAGATCTTCCATTCAGCCCCACAATAATGTCACCAATCGCAACAGTCATAACGACAGACTCCTGGTCAATTTTCGAGTCGGTTTGCTGCTCACAATAAACCAGGCCGTTCGTTGCTATTACACCAATGTTCTCGAGGAAGTTGTTAGCCTCGAACGGTAGCGGGAAGGACTCGACGCGGAAACTCTTAACATAACTGGACGCAGGAAGCTTAAGTGCCTTGCACAGCAGTGACGAATCGCCCAGCAAATCGGCCATGCGCTTGTTCGCCTGCTCAGGGGTCACATGATTGGCACCTCCGGGGGGCTGCCGGGAAAATGTCATTTTTACGGGGCGTGGTAAACTCAGCAACCACGACGTGAACTGAGATAAATCACTTAGCTGGCCGTAAGTTGCACCATTCACTCGTTCCACCAAATCCCCACGCGAAATTCGCCCGCTCAGAGACGCCTGGCCTAGTGTACCGTCTGGATGGTCATTCAAAGACTTAACAACCACACCTCGAGTTTCAAGTGCCAACGCCAAACCGAGTGGACCATCTTGGAAAACTACCTCGCACGAGATCGGTCCATTCATGTATGGACTAGTCACTTCCGCTCGCAATGCACTCTCTTTTACACGTTGCGATGGAGCATCGTATAGAACACGTTGCCATTCTTCTTGGGCCCTTTTCATCTTTGCGGAGGGGGGACGGGCAAAAGCAATGTACGTCGCGTCGGTAGGGTTGTTCACTCGAAGCATCGATTCGACATCTGCCACATCCTTTCCGCGCGTGGAAATGCCGTTCACGGTCAATAGTACATCACCCGGAAAAACTTGGCCGGACAGTTCACCGAATCCAACAGGCACATTCTCTGAAGATTGATACGACTGAACAAAGATAAAGGATTCATGAGAATACAATGTCAAGCCGAGTGGTAGGCCGTGGCACTTCACAATTGACACCGACGCGCGCACAGCCTCACCTGGCAACGACGTCAGATACAACAAGATTGGTTGCACAGCAGTCCTCAATTGCTCTTGAATGGCAGCACGACTCATTCCAGACACCACGCGGTCATTAATCGCAAAAACAACTCCTGTGACACCCTGAACCTGCTGGCTGTTCAACTCGCCGGGCCCATTTGGTAGAGGTGCAGGCAAGGTCGCAGATCGCTCGGAATATTGTACACCTTGGACTGTATCTTCCAAAATAGCATTGGCAAGATCACTCGCTCCAAGCGTTTGAACAGTAAGCATGTCAGGTTCTTCTCCCGCAAACAACTCAGGCAATTCGTAATGGTTAAGCATCGTCGTGTGGACTGTCAGTGGTGATTGCTTGCAGGAGTGCAAGGGTCCGTTTAAAATCCCATCTTCCAAGCCGCAGAAAGCACACAAGAGCATTGTGCTGCTTGCTTCATCGAAACAATTCATCTCGTCCGACCGTGTGGATGCCAACAAAAACCGATCACCAAATTCTTCCAGGATCATTTCTTCTGCTTCTGAGCCGTCAGAATCACCGTCTTCGTCGTCAGTCTCCACAACTAAGACCACGGGCTCCTCCTTCACCTCTATATCACCACGAAGTTTCTTCCTAGCACTTTCAGGCAGAGCAGGAAGAGGTTTTGAATCAAGCTCAGCCTTTGCTTTGTCCTCGAGATATGTCAACAACTCGTCCGTCAGTTCATGTTCCACGCCATCGATGATGAATTTCTTCGTCTGCTCAACGCCGTGGGACGAGCGCGGTGGCGAAAATCGATTCCACTCCCGCTCCAGATCTGCTAGCGATTCGCCTAACTTTTTACGCGCATTATTTGCCTTATCCTCGAGCGAGTGGTAAACCGACTGCACGGCTGCAGTTTCCTCGATCAACTCGCACAATACTCTCAGTACCTTCAATCGATCGCTAACAGTAATATTCGAGTAGTTCTCATGGGAAAGAAGATCAATCGCGGTCAGCAGTCGCTTCTCCAGTTCGGTCAACTCGTTTTCGTTTAGCTCACCGTTGGCTGGACTCTCACTGGAGTCGGGACTCATATCGCGAGCCTTCTTACCAAATTGTTCAGGAGAGAAAGATGGGTCTGCTAGACATGAAGGACAGAACCACTCACCTTTAGGAATGGCAGGGAGTGGGGACTTGAGGCAAAAAGTGTGATATGGCGCATCACATCGATCGCACAGCAACAGCCGGCCTTTCGCATAGATCGTCTGGCAGCTACGGCAATTGTCCTCCTCTGCAGCAACCATTGGTCGGTTCTCGGTGGTATAAACCCACTCTTTCATCAAGCGCTCAAAAATTACTGACAGCTTCTGTGCCAGGTTCGAGATTTCAGCCTTCAGCGAATTATACGTGTAGCAGTTTTTCCACACCAGCTGTACGTCATCGACGAACGATTCCACGTCGTCATTTTCGTAGTCTTCATCCTCAATTTTCTCCGCGATTGTTCCAAGGTCCATGGGCTCTGCAATATCCCCGCTTGAGTAGTAGTCGGGGTAGAGCTCGGCATCTACGGGCTGATTAAATGGCGCCGCGATTTCTTTTGCCCGAAGTAGCTTCAGCACGAATCCACAGCACTTCATCTTTGTCGCCCCTTGCGTCGTTGCGATATGCTTCAGTGGGTTCTTCACGACCGGAACAAGTGAGGACATGAGCAATCCATGGGGGGTTGGGAGACCATCCAAGAGACTGTTGAAATCTTCAAGCGACATCTCGCGAACATCTTGTCCATTCATGAACATGAGGTAATCTCCAACTCGAATCATATCGGCGTTATCGCTCTTCGGGTCAGGAGCAGCGCCTTCAGCTGGTTTTTCCTTGTCCACTGAACTGTCGTTAGAGGTGGTGGCAATGACTTCGGTCACGACGAGATGCTGATCTTTCTCCCCAACCTTAAACTTACTCGACACACCACCGACTAGAACAACACCGTAGTATTCGGTTGATCCTGCTGACGCAATGTTTGCTTCTGACGCCAACGTAATGGAATTCTTACCATTCGAGCTTTGCATCTCAGTCTCCGCTTCTTCCTTCTCTTCCTCGTACTGAACGCCCTTAAGCAGGTTGGTTCCACGGCGATACATCTTCTGGCGAAGTGGGTGAGTAACAGCATCATCTCGATACGACTTAGAGCCCTTAATCGACTTAAGCAATTGTTCATCCGCGCTAGGGTGCTTGAACTCTATGGCCAACTGGCACACCTGACGGGCAAGTTCTGGCCAGCTAAACGCATTCATGGGTCGAGTGCGATGAAACTCTTCAAGCGTGTTGCCCATTTGGAGCAGTGGGAAATACTCTGCGACCAATGTCTTCACCAGTTCAGCGTGCAACGAAGCAAAAACTGTGCCTACCGAATCGTCATCGAGGTCTCCGTCCCCAACAGGACTAGACCCATCGCTCAGCGTCATCATATTCACAAACACGCTAAGCGAGGGCAACGCCGTCAGTTTCAAGCAGTCCGAGAATGTTGAGATGAAGTCCCACACAAACAGCAAATCGGCATGAGATTCAACTGGGACTGGGTCCAGCTCTACGGCCGCGGATATCAAATGCGTAGGAAATTTCGCGTCATGCTCCCCCGAGCTGCCAACCTCCTTTCCAGATGATGGGTGACTGCTCTTTACTTCCCGAGTATAGCGAGCTTTCACCCGAGTCCAGACTTCACTCTCCACTTCGTACCTCTTGTCCCACACGCGAATTTGTCGCCGCCGCTCTCTTTCCTCCTCCACAAATTTTAGCAACGCAAGTTGCTGCTGCCTAACAGTCTGGGGATCGGGAGAAGCCTTCCTCTTTCTGGAGTCACTAAATCGTCGCGGAGATGAAGACGTAACAACACCGTTCTCAAGAATCGCCTTCTGCTCTTCACGCATTTGACGCCGTTGTCGCAACTCTTCTATCCTTCGCTTCATCGAGTTTTCCTTATTCTCCATCTTTTTGCGCTTCTCCTCCTCTCGCAACGCACGCTTAATCTCCTTTTCCTCTTCACGCATGCGCTTTTCCTGTTCCCTGGCCAGTCGTAATGCCTCTTTCCGTGCTTCTTTTTGCCGAGCAGCTTCCATCTTAGCCTCAAGAATTGCGTTTTTGCGCTCCTCTTTCGCTCGTCGCTGGGCCTCCTTAGCATCTTCTTGAGCTTTCATTTCAATCTCTAAGAGTTTGCGTGCAGCCTCTCGAACGCTTCGCTTATCAGCTTCACGTTGTTCTTTCTCCTTCTCCTGCATCAGGCGCTGCATCTCCTCGGGGTTGCGGGAATGCTCCTCCAGCAGAGCCTCCTGTGATAATCGACGGTTGATTTCATCCCTAGAAAGCACATTTTGAGCCTTAAGAATATCCTTCACTTGGTTTTTCAGTCGCGATCGAAGTTTGGCATGAACGTCAGGCGTAATGGGATGCCTCTGCTCCCAAAACTGATAATCCTTGCACCAGAGCACCAGGTGCAGTCCTTCAAGCACGCGCGTGATATTTCGTCGAAGCAGACCAAACCCATCCTCACCGCTAGCAGGCGTCAGTACGTTCACACTGTTGCCGTTATCGTCAATATCCGGCGTGAATACGGACTCACTGACCACTGCCATCAGATCATCTGCTGACAAACTCTCGAAATGCACAAGGGCTTTCTTCCACGCCTTGTTCGCCACGTACGACCTGAACACGATCTCGACTGCGCAGAAACAACCGTCAAACCAGTCAGTGCAACTGAAACAACTGATTCTCTCGATTCCGACACATACCTGCGCTCCTCTCGAGTTCCACCACGAAGATCGGGGACTTTTTTTTGTTGCCGTGCAC
The DNA here is from genome assembly GCA_024679075.1 of Phytophthora uliginosa. NCBI lineage: Eukaryota > Oomycota > Peronosporomycetes > Peronosporales > Peronosporaceae > Phytophthora > Phytophthora uliginosa. Next base: position 14,802 of record JAIKVD010000772.1, read on the forward strand.
GATTTCTGCCGGTATCCATCCACACGGGTCAGAATACATTGCAACTGAATGAAAAACCATCATAAAATATCCCCCTTCACGTACTGCATCGTAAGCGGAAAGCGACCGTCACAGGCTTCGTCACTTGCACGTTCACGAGCGTCTCGTATCCGATCTACACCGCAACAGCATCAAAAACACAACCAAATCAACATCAGCCAGCCACCTCTTAGCACCAAAGCAACTCCCGACTCACCGGGAACAGCTTCTTGCTCGTGTAAAAATGTTCTTCTGGCACGACCGCCCCCGTGGCCGTGACGCTGATGGGCCCGTCCACCAGCGGCAGCTCCAGCTCC